>NW_027019365.1:14096701-14153319 GCF_013076305.1 Rhopilema esculentum | reverse complement strand
ATATTTTTTCCAAAAAAAACCTTTTTTTTTTTTCCCCCCCAAATACTCTCAAAATAGGGTGTAGAACCCTTTTTGAATAAATTTGAGCCAAGTATTTAATATTTTGGTTTTCAGAAGCATTAGAATATTTTGAAGTTTATACCGAATAAGCATCATTCAAGATTTTAATGTAAACTATGAACCTTTCTGGCTCATGAGCCATCATCGACATCCTTTTATCATCAAACAACGTTTGCAGTTTGTCTCCTACAAATCACTGCATATATTGGCTCTGATATTCAGAGGTCAGTGAATCAAGCACTGATCAAGAGCAGAAAATTGAAGCTGTTTAGTGATGCTAGATACAAAAAATAATGCAAGATGAAAAAATCAAATCTTTCTCCAAGCCAAAGTGGAACAATAGCTTTCATTGCGCCGAAATTTGAAAGGACTAACGTTGCCATGGAAATCTGAGAAGAGAGTTTAAGGTCTTGTACTCCGGGAAATGATCTAAGGACAGCGCCCTTAAAAATGCCAGATAACTATACTCTAGAGACTGATTATATTATAAAATGTCAGATAAGACTGATTATATTAGAAAACAGAAAAGGGGGACTAGCAGTCTGCCAAAACCTTTCAGTGACGGTTCTAGGGGGTGCGGGGAACTATGGCCCCAGATCCCACGCTGTTGGTGGAAAGAAAGGGCACCTCAAACAATAAAAATTATAAAGAATAAGGGCTTTGCAGATGTTTTTGATACCAGGCCCTTCAGTCACTAAAATCGCCGCTGCCACCTTGTGGCACCTCGGTAACTCCTTTACCCACCCCTATGGAACTCCTTTACCCACCCCTGGTAACTCCTTTACCCACCTTGTGGCGCTCTAGGTAACTCCTTTACCTACCCCGGGCAACTTCTTTACCCACCGCCGCAGCCACCTTGTGGCGCCCCTTAACTTTTTATGCGAAACTGCCTCGAACTCAAATTTATTTTCAAAATCACCGCCAAATTTGCTGCCTTCGTGATTTTTTGTATATCTGGGCAAAGCTTTGATTAAGCATTTACATTAGGCAGCGACAAAGGATATTTGCTTTTTTTTGTTTTCAATTGTAAGGCAATATGTTCAAAATATTTAATACAAATTTTCGAGTTTCCAGGGAGATTCTTTGAAAAAAATCAATCGAATTGCAGGTATTTGCTAAAGATTTCAACAAGACAGTAATCAAGGCCAGATACTAAAGATTCGGCAATAACCAATCCAATGAATGGTGTTAGTTTCAGAACATCGACGGATTTCTAATGAAAGATAATTTTTTTTGATTCACGCAGAAACGAATCTACAACAATTTGTCGAGCCTCATGCTCGTTAAGTTGATAAGTAAAGTGTAATCGCAGCAACTGAAGAGGACCTTTTCAATCTATATCGAAAGATTTTACAAAACTGTACCATGACTACGTTATCAAAGAAGAATACAGATACAAGTTGCACTCATCTCCAAAAAGAGAGTAATAAAATATAACTATAGTATAATCGATACATTGAAAATGAGAATTGGACCTAACACGCTCTCATGAGGAACAGCACAGCTGACTTGACGGCCGTAGTGGCCCTTAGATTATTTATATGATACACATCCGGACCCAAATTTCTTTCTATCTGTTGAAGTGAAATTTTCCATTAGCAAATGAATTTATTTTACCAACTAAGCTTTGGTACCGCAAATTTGAAAATCGCACAAATTAGCGGAGACATAGCATACTTAAGTACTTTTCGTCCGACACTCTTCGGAGTGTAAACGTGGGATAATGACCGAAAGTAGGCAGCCTTTCCACTTACGCGGTTTAAAACAAAAACAGATTGAAATGTATCCGTATTTAAAGTGAGCCAATCGAAACACCCGTTTGCTTCAAGCTCGTTCTAATCCGTTTTTGATCGTTTTCACTAAGCTGGTTTAAAGTGTACCCAGGCTTAAAATGTGTCCTTAACCCTCCTCCCTTCTGGTAAATCAGATTTAGAGTGTTATAAGCAGAAAGCGAAGCACGCAGAGCTGTGTGGGAAATCAGCATTTATAACGATAGTACTTGAATTTTTCGCACAACACTGTTGTTGTTGCTGTTGCTGTTGCTGTTGCTGTTCTTAGCGGATCCAAAGTTCCCGAGTTTGACGTTCCCACTAGCCCAAAGGTTGGTTAACACATATCCGGCCAAAAACTGGTCCAGTTGGAGACCCGTTTCTAAATTTATCTGTTTTTCAACTGGGTTAGTGGGTACGCAATGCAAAACGGATACTGCGAACCCGGTTTTGTTTTGAGCCGGTTTAGTGAAAAGACTGCCTAAGCTGATAATTTATATCCAGGTGTGGATCGAGAGTATCGTGAAAGGAAGAAAGACATATTTGATTGGCTCTCTGTTTCCGCTATCACATTTTTTTCATTTTCTTTCCTGGTCCGTCAGGCGCATTTCGTAATGCTCCAAGTCTCATTCGCGAGTGTTTCTACTTTAGTGTATAAGATGGCTTTGGATTTCAACTACGTCAAGAGTACACGGCAAATATTGTAAATAGAACTCGTGAAGGTATTGTGAAGGTGAAATCTCGAGGAAAATAGGTCTTAATTGATATTTGCACATTTTAATTAACAAAATAGAATTTAAGTGTGTCTTATCTCTTAGCAACAACTTTATTTAACAAAAAAGAGAAGAAACAAAGAGAGCAGGGCCGTAAATCTGTCATGTGAATTGGGAGGGTCAGCAGGGCGGATGAATATTGTCCTCTCTTCTCTGACTTCTCCTTCACATGCTTCTCAAAGGATTGCTAGTTGCGTTAGGAATTTTACAGTGCCCTGTTTTATAATCATTATTATGTTTCCCATTGATAATATTTAACACAGCCACTCTTTAGCACTTATGATAGCAAATCATATTCATTATGCCAATACGAAGTCACTTTTTGACAATATGATGAGCGAATCAGTTAATTTAATAAAACTTAATGATCTTGATTCATTTACAATGTTGCTATTTGGATTTACAGTAACACAGGCTACTTACGTGATTTATCACTTTTTGACAACTTGTATCAAGAAGAGAGGTCAGGACACTAATGTAGTACGTTAGTTGAAAGCAATCTGGGAACTAGCCTAGCTTCTTCAGGATGCATGCATAGTGAGAGAAATTGCGCCGAATGCAAAACAAAGCGCGAATGCGAAGTTTTCACCGTGTACGAGGCCCACACTGGGAAATAATTGTTTTTAAAGTTGATTTATTGTATTCTGTAAAGTTCACAAACAACCTATACGTTGACTACCGCCATTTTGCTTATCCTCACCTTCAATTTTTTGTGTTACGCATGCGTCGATATCAAACTAACCCAGGCGACAGTTTCCAGTGTAAACGCATCAGGTTTCGAACCCGGCTGCATTTAACTAAGAGCGAACACAAGTTACTTTGTGTAGTATAAACAGGGCTTTAGTTGGCGTTCCATTGTACCAATTACAATAAAGATTGACACTGTAGAGCCTGGAAAATGAACCCTAGGTAGCAGCAGTATAACACTTTGTAGGCGCAAAAACGTTGATCCGAGCACAGCAAAGGTCAAAACCAGAGCCAAACCAAGGTCAAATCAGGACCATACCAGAACCAAACCAGGACCAAACCAGGACCAAACCAGGACCAAACCAGGACCAAACCAGGACCAAACCAGAACCAGACAAGGGCCAAACCAGTATCAAACTAGGACCAAAGCGAGTAAAAGACAATTAATTGTTTTCGCTTATTGGTTAAATCAAAATCCGGGTTTAGTCTGCGTAGTCTAAGCTCAATAAAGAATCCTAACAACATACATAAGTAAAGCAAAAAGAATCTCAAATATTTATTGTTTAATTTTCTTCAAGGCAAAGTGATTCGAATTCCACTATAATAATAATTATTAACACAATATTGATAACATAATATAAAGAAAAAACAACACAATACAACTAGATGTAGTAGAATTCTGAAAGACTCATAGCTAACAATGAGCCATTGCGCTACCTAACCATCCCATAATGCATTTTAGACTGTCTGAAATCAATTTTGGTTAATCCGTAGAAGTTTACTGCCATTGTTTGGTCCGTCGCCAAGCTTACTAAGGACCGTCGCCACGCTGCCCGTTGTTAGCAATGAGTCTTTAAGGAGCTCTCAAAGTAAGTAAACTAATGAGATGAGAGCCTCCCCTTGTCTAAGTAATGCTAGTTTAAGTAATAAATTTGGTTAAATGTATCTAATAAAAATTCCCAGCAAATTTTGATCTTCAATTAAAATATTGCTTCCTTTATTTCCAGACAGATCCCTTTGGTATCATAAATGACTTCTGAACTGAATCTCATCTGATCCAAAAGTGGTCTTACTGCAAGAATTGGCAATGGCAATTTTGAATGCAGAGAAGCTTGCCAGGATTAGAAAACATCGTTACCGATGCGAAGGTCGCGAGGTTCTTTTCATTCTGGATTCAGGATTTGACAAAATCACTGAATGCCTGCCGAGATTCATCTCTCCAAATGGACTTACGATTGTTGGAATACTGTCTACCACTATACCTTGTATCCTTGTGTCGTATTTTGAACACATTGGAAACAGACAGGCATGATGCTTATTACATGGTCTTTACAGAACTAGCTTTACTATGAGCTTTCTCAATTTGGCTGTTTGAGAGGCTGCACAGTGAATGGTTGGCGGTTGGGTGGGGTCTGTAACGAAAAACCCTGAAAACCACACCATTTTTATTACAATTCCATGCCAACAGTGTCTATTTTAAAAAAAATAGATACTTTTTACCAATAGCATTTCTTGACCCCCTTCTTTCTTCTGGGCACTGTCACTGGATTACGATTCAATTTTAAAGCAAAATCAAAAACCCATTAATCTATTGAAAAATAATATTCACTTGCGTGCTTCTATATCAATTTTAGGTTTGTCTCATTAATTTTAGGTAGGTCTTTTTTATCAATTTGTTTATCTCAGCTGCTCCATAATTTTGAACAAGATCTTCATTGCTAATTTACTGAGAAATATACCAAGCTGTAATTCTCGACCAAGAAAGTCACCTACCCTTTGTGAAAAATCTTAATACAAAAAAAATGCTTTAGGTCAAAATTGAAAATCTTATCAACCTTGAATCAATCAATTTCATGATTCGAGCAGTCTTTATCTATCTATTTATCAGTCTTTATCTTTTTTCAGAAAGAGTTAATCTAATTTCGCAAAAATGAAGAAAGAAAAGAATAAAATTACCAGAACAATGTAGCTGTCTTGTTACAGTCTTGTTAGAAATTCGATTTTACAAAGAACTTCGACCACATGAAAAAGTGTCAATCCCTTTTTCGATATCTTAAAATTCACAACTCGGGCTGAAACCAGTTTCGGCGCAAGCTACTGCAGAGTTGAAGCACCTATTTTGCCCCGCAGGGTAAAACCAGTGTCAGCGTCCATTTTGTCTCGTTTCACTGCTTTGTACCAGGCTTATTTTCCTTAGGAAATAGGAACTACCCTAACCTAGACCCTTTTAATCAGTTTTTAGAAGAAATATGTACCCTCATACCCCCCTTGTCGCCATCACTGGCTGAAACGGCTGAAAAGAAAACAACATCTGAGTTTCTGCATTAGGTCAGTTTACTGATCAGATCATGACTATAAGAGATTTGGTAAAGCTAAGATATTAAAGGCAATCGACAGATGCAAAAAAGGCTTAAGCCATTATTTAATCAAGAACTGACCAATCAGTGTGTGTATGTGTGTGATACCACTTACACGACCAATCAGTGTTTGTATGTGTGTGATACCACTTACACTCATTAGGCAAGCCATTTTTGTGTCTGTTGATTGCCTTTATAAACTTACTTGAAAGATTCTACAAACGCAAGTAAGAAATTATCTTGAAAACAAGGCTAAAAAGGTCCTACAAAAAGGAAGAAGGTAATAAAAACTGTGATCAGCAAACTTGACTCCACCTCCTTTCTTTCTTAGCTTTCCCTCCTTTCTTATGACTTTGCTATGAAGTTCATTAATGAAATGTTTGATTTGCAGGGGGTGCAGGACATGTCAAGCTGGTGTGCTCTTGGTTTTTTCATGTGGCTTCTTTGTGACAGCATTGACGGGAAAGTTGCCAGACTAAGAAATCTCTCTAGCCCATTTGGAGAGCTTTTAGACCACGGAGGCGACTGCTTCGCTCTCATGCTTTCTTCAATGACAATTGCATGCCTGTTGCGAGTATCTAAGGCGCACGAAGTATTCTTCATGTGGTTTGTTGTGGATCTCTTCGCTAACTACATTTCAGAGCCATATACGATGTATATTTGTGGCAAATACCAGTATGCAAGGTATCTATACTATCTTAGCTGATAGTTCATAGCAAATTTCAAAATGGGAACAAGAATATCATTCTGTAGAGGCTGCGACTTTAGTTCACTTATATAAGTTGACCTAGATTGAAAGTACAACAAGAACGAACTGAGGAGATATGGAAATTACCCTCGAAATTACCCAACTTTTATTTATCTACCAAGAATCCTGGTTAAGTATTAGGAATTAAGTTTTAATCCATGAGAATGGTATATAAACTGGTCGATCTTTCGGAAACATCGTAGAGTTCTTGCTTTGGTTGTTCTTTTGGGGTCATATTAAAGTAGTTTTCTTTGTTTCCCTTTCAGTTTCGACTTTCTTGCAGTGGTGACAGCATTCACCTGTATTAGCCTCGTATCCGCAATATACGGCCTTGACTTTTGGACATACAACGTAAGAAAAATAATCTTCAACTCAGTTACTTCTTCTTTTGCATTTGCAAGGGGTCAGCCTTCAATGATACCTAGTTGATGTTTTCAAAGTAGGGACAGACTGGCAACCAAACAAGAGCCGTGTGATTTCGAAATCGGAGTTCTCGAAAAGAGCGCAAATTAAGTGAGCATAAAATGAGGGTTTATCATCAACTCCAGCAAAACACTGTGTCTTTAAAAGTTTCAAAATATATATTTATATATATTCACTTCAACAATCTTAAGTTAAAGATTTTACAAAATAATCCTCAAAAGAAAAATAATCTATCGAAACATCCACTAACGGAGGCCCTTTGGGCTGCTTTGTCCCTGTTTTAATGGCTTCTCATTTTATTTCATTTTAAATTCTTTTTGCATAAAATCCCTAAAACCTTTTAGCTATGTTTACATCTCATTCTGCAGTTTTTCCTACTCAACCCCAGTCAAATTTATCTTTCACTGAAGTTTACTTTTTATTGACAACGTTAAATTATATTTCGTACTTTCTAGATTGTTCCTGCTGTGAACTTTCAATTTCGGCACATATTTTACATTGTAAAAATCGTGATTATTGCTGATATTCTACTGGTGAAATCAAGAGAGTTATATAACACTGTGAAAGGCCTTCGCGAGGTATACAAAGTGCTTTTGTTCAAAGGATAAATTAGAACTTTAATATCAAGGTTGTTATGGTAAGGGAAAGAAATATCATCATCACTGTTGGTATATACAGAGATAATGACCGGTTTTGTCTAACTCGAAATCTAGCAGGGAGCAAGACTACTTTCAGAACTTCAAAGCAAAGTGAATACATGCCGAAGTAAGAAGACCAACATAAGAATAGAAACTAGGAATTAAAGACGAACAAATCTTATCATTATTGTGAACTTCAGCACACATTTTTATCCGTTTTTTTCAGAAATTTTGTCTCTATCTTATATTTAACGATTGCAAAACTTTGACCCAGAGTTTCGATAATGATCCATCTAAAAACCCTGGGGCTTGCATTCAACAGTACCCCTGATCTCTACGTCCCTGCCCTCCACTTTTTCAACAATTGTCCTTTCTTATTATCTCAATTAAGTCAATATTCATAATTTGCAGCCAAGGATGCAAGCAATGAAACCTCTGATCCCGCTTCTAGTCGTTACGTTGTCAACCGTCGTTGCATTCTGTTGCTGCTCGTCAGAATTCTTCCAAAGCAATTCAATTCTATTTCTGCTTTGTTTCGGTTTTTCATTCGTCAAGATTCACATCCAGTTACTTGTAAGTAATTACTTTTGCTAATTTTCATTCACAGAGAATTCATCGAATCGTAAACAAAGCTAGAAGCTCCCGGTTGTCGGTTCCCTTTTCGCTCATAATTGATTCTAACGAAAATTTATAGTTCTCAAACATGTTACCATATGCTCGAGTTCAGCTCGAATAGCAGGATATTTCTCAAATCCTTTGTTAAAAATAGCGATTCCAAAAAACGTAATATGGTGCCTTTTGCATTTTGACTATATTGCCTAAAGGAGCTGTACAAATCTGGCACAAATTGGTTGAATATGGCCACATGGACGCACCAGTGGTCCTCTAGGGGGTCTGAGTAATGATGGTGCATTAACTAATTTTCAAATTATCAGCATTTTATCGTTATCAATTTCTATGTTTCAGCTGGCGCAGATGGTCAAATCACAGATAAAGATTTTCGACTATGCATTGCTTTTTCCAATATTTGTTTCATTCGGAATCATTTTCTGTGAAACACCGAAGATGGAAAAGAATTTTATTCAAATATTTTCTGTAAGTTCAATATGTGTACAATATTTTTTGAACACGAGAGGACATTCTCAAATGAGCTTTTGAGTTTTTATATGGGAAAAGAAGAGGAACTTCAAGTTATGATAATTGAAAAAATGAAATTCCAAGAACTTTCTAAAACTGAAATAGGACGGCCACTTTGAGTAAAAATTGTAAATGACATTATTCTTAAGCTTCTCTGTATCGGTAAAAATCTATAAATTAACCAAACACCAGTTTCTCAATGCGTTAATATTCTTTGTTCGAATAAACGCCTAGTTTGAACCATGGGCGCGTCATTTATCATTCATCGGCGTGACTTTAATTATAACCTCCATTCTTTGTTTGAAACTAATTTATGTCCTTTTTGATCTTTCGTAGATTATCACTGCACTGGATACAACAATTTATTTTTTCCGTTTGGTTTATGAGTTCTACAGAGGTCTTTATGTGGAGAACGTTGAGGATCCGCGAAAATGAACCGACGATGCATTTCAAATTATGCATTTTATCTAAGACAATTATGGTTCTTGTTATTTCGTTGGGAAGCATCCAATTTATTTACTTGTTTAAGTCTTATTCCGTTTATTTACATGATACGCTTTTGAACTCCGATATCCGAGTTAATTTTTATGCTTTGTGATTTGGCAGGCTTCTTGCTTGCTGCGGATTTTAAAAAGAAATTGTTGCAGGGGTTATTCGAGCGTGGTTTTGTTACCGTTTTGTGGTGTTGTAAATTTGATTTGTGTTGTTGTGACTTTAATTTTGTGGTGTTGTAAACAAATCGACTCTCTTGAAAAATGTTTCGCAAAATATTAGGAATCGTTTGGTAAAACTATATGAATTTCCACTCAAACAAAAACTCAAGATATTGGATTCCAATTTGATTCCCCTTTTCTTAGAAACCAAAGAAAATATAAACCCTTTTTTCTGAAATTAAGTAATTGAAATAAGGCCAAACAAAGAAAAATTAGAAGCTGTATTAAGATTCCCATATCATACACTGTTTTTTCTATTATCTATTTCCTAGGTATATGACAAAATTGAACCCCTTTCTCAGAGATATTGAAGACACGGGTAAGAGTGGACCCGCCGGGAGACTGTCGAATCCGTTCCCTCGAAATCTTTATGCCTTGCGCTCAGAGGCGGACTGGCCGGTCGGGTTACCGGGCGATGGCCCGGTGGGCCCTCCTAAAATTATTGCAAATTTTCTTCATTTTACTATGAAATGGCTTTGTATTGTTTGGTAGGGACCTCTTCTCTTGCCATTACACCTAGACTCTCTCGAGATAAATAGATACAGAATAAATAGAAATATCACTTTGAGGTATCTAAGTACTGAAAAAGACATTTTCTAGAATTTGGGGTCCCACGTAAACATGCAGTATTCTGGGCCCAGGGCTCGCTGTTCCTAATGCAATAAGACGATACTTAATCGAAGTTCCAAAATCGGAAAAAATTTCTCATCGGGTCCTCAGTTTCAATGTTTGCAAGGACATGAAAGATTTTTGACTCAATTCCTAGAAAGGTAGATTACTTTAATGCAAACCAGATAGATTTGAGAATATACATCAAAACAGCGGAGGGCTCAGCCCCCCTCCTTGTTTGTTCTTCGGTCTGATAAGAATCGTGTAACGCATAGAAAGCTGGGACAAAATTTTTGCTCCACCACATGTCTGCCATTGTAAACTGAACAAGAAAAGGAGACGAGATGCAACTGGAAGACTAAGATGCATTATAAGCTTTATACTCATAGAAATGTAGAAATAGTTTGACATCTAAACAAAGAATAGAATGACTCTCTACTTTTGAAAATATCTTACTAAGAACATTTATTTACTGTCTTCTACAGGCTATACAGGGTTTTTTTATTGTTGCATTTAGAAATTTGCTTAAAGTTATGTGTGTCGGAAATGTTGCGCTTGTCGCTACAAGTTGAGATTATGATCTTGGTTTGTCGGTAATTGTGAACAAATTATCATCAGGGACGTCATTTCATAGAATTAATTGAAAAGTTTAAGGAGATTGGCTTTACGCGAACACATTTCACTGGTCAAAAACTGTCATCTTCAGCCACAAATAAGAGTGCAAGGAAGAGAAAGCTAAAGCTTTAGCCTTTTCTACATGCCCATTCGAGAAAGAAATCTTCACAGAACATCTTTAAGACGTTGCTTGTTTTTGTTGTACTTCAAACCTTTTTCAAATTCCTTCTATTTTTGCCCAGTTTTTTTGTTTCAGTTCAGGTTATTCTAGAGTCAGCTGCTTTGATTCTGACTCTCCACATTCGCAACGCTTGCACCTTTTCCAACTCATTCCTCGTTGTTAAAATGTTGTTTCTCGTAGTAATGCGTTGTTGAACGCTTAAAGTTTATTATAAAACCAACTCCAACTTCCTTCCCATTGTTATGTCAAAATCAAACCTCTTTGAACCACGGGGATTTTTGTAAAAGAAACCCAACAGGCATTGCCTAGGATCCTCCTTTAGTCAAATATGATGTTTAGTTGTAAATACTTTAGATGCATTTTCTGCCCAATCCCTATAATGTCATATTTCCAAACTTTTTCTTGAATTCGGCCAAAATCCCTAACTATGGCGGCGACCTCTAGTAAACCCCGGAGCAATCTAAACACGCCAGCCTTGCCTATGCTACTGATGTTTCCATCTTGACTGCTGCTCAACCAATCAATTAAACTGGCTGCTCAACCAATGGCCGGAAAAATTATCAACCCCAAATGTGCTTTGACTGGAAAATTACATATAAAGATTTACTTGAATAACTGAGACATTCCATTAGGCCCATAATTTGCTCTGTGGGAAGATAATATTTCATTGCGGACTTTTATGTTTGAGGGTTTCAGCCATCCACCAATCAAAAGTTTAGTTGCAGAAACACTACAGCGACACTTAATTCACTCAGATTTTACCCTAGAAATTCATACACTATAGAAAAATAATCTCTCGATGACAACCTGCCGTTAGATCTTCTTTACAACATTCTTCTCCCATTTAAAAGTCATTTAGCTAGAAAACGATAATTTTTTCCCAACAATGGCATGATTTTCTCTTTCCTCTTAGCCTACATCACAATAAAACCCCAGGCAAAACAGTGAAAACGACACGGACCCAAATAAAGGATTGTAGAAGCCCCAATATTAATCTTTTATGCCAATGCCTACATCCCTGGCTTTTTCTTTCTTTTTTTATTTAAAGTTGATACAATCTTTAGCTATACTCAAGCTAATTAAAACCAATTAATTTAAATTACCAACGCTAGATATAATGTAAATCAAATATAACCGATGTTGCATGTATTCCTTGCAAAGATCACAAGTACAATTGAACGATGAAAATTCCGATATTTTTTTTGAATATCTGTAAAGTTGTTGAGTATTCTATTTCGTTTGGAACTGAGTTCCATATTTGAGTACATTTGTATTATACGGTAGTAAATCCATTTCTTTTTTAATGTGGCTCCACTGTGATGAATTTGGCGTTTTTTAAGTTATGTGGTGTAAATTAGGGAAAACTAAAAGCAATATTCCAATAGCCTTTAAGGCCAGCCTGAAAAATGTTGCTACAAAAGATACCCGTAAACTTAATCTGAATTTCGGGGCCCCTTTCTCGACGAATTTGCCCGGGCCCTAAATTTGGAGCCAGTCCGCCCCTGGGTAAAGCTGCGTTTAGAATTGAGAAAATTCTTAAAAATTTGTTCATATTTTGCAAGATTTGAACTTTAAGGAATCTTCACTGTATTATTAAGCACTAAAATTGACAATAAAAGCAATAACCATCTTGCTGTTGAGCTGAATTGTTGAGCGTATGCTAACCTGCCGAAATTTGATCAGCGACTGAAGCCTTCAAAGAATGAGAGACTTTTCGCTGAAAGGTATTTTATGATTTTTGATTAAAAAAATATTGGGAAAATTTACTGCGTACAAATAATTACTTTAGGCCCGTCAAGACCATTCGCGTCACGTCATGTCTCTAGATTTAAAAGAACATCTTCCGAGTAAATTACACCAAACTGTCTAGGCTGACATAAAACAACAGCACGAAATAATTGTTACAACCTGTTAGAATAACAAAACAGGAAATAATTTATAACTATTATATTGAATTACAGCTTCCTTGTGAAATGCAATTTTTAGTTGATGGCGCTGCTGTTGTTGCTGCTGATATTATAGCCCGGGTAACGATTTAGGAAATTCTTACCAATAGAAACCAATAAAAATCAATAATAACCAAAAAAGTATAAACTAAAACTCAAAACGAAAATATATTGTCAGTACAGAATAGTTTGTATACTGTAATGATTCGATGATGCCCCTCTCCAATATTAACCTGCCCCCTTGAATCTAGCCTTCGATTTTAAAAAAATCCCTCTTCTTTAACATCAAGTTTTGAATAAGCAAGGATCACATGTCAGATTATGGAAGAACCTCTTGCCCCAGTTTGTTTAATAATACTGGTATCAAAGTTCAGTTCAAATTGTCACTGTTAAATTCTGACAAAGTATCATAACAAGTCCTATATACAGATTTTTACCACACCAGTTTCAAATTATACTTATATATATAAATATATAATGTGAAAAGCTTATGCAAAAGTACATTTTGGTATTATTTACAACCGGGTATCAACTTTCTTACTAGGGTCAGTGCTGATGGAAACTGCCTGTATAATTCAGCATCAGTTGTTGTGAATGGAAGTGAAAACCTTTCCTTGACACTTAGAGCTCTGACATCAATAGAGTTATTTCTATATGCTGAATATTATGCTTTCCATCCACACTTCATGAGTCTCCTTCCAGCTCATAAAACTTCTAGTCTTCGTGGGAGTTTTTTTCATTTTGACAACACTTTTGAGGTCACTGATATCTTTGAGAATAAGTCCAAGACTTTTCTTGACTGTATCAAATTTGAGGCCTTGAAAAACTGTCAGAACAAGAGATGGTCTCCCTTTTCTTGTCTGATGGCTTTGTCAAGTGTTTTGGGTTTAGACATCCACTCCTTTTATCCAGATATGGGGCGTGGTGTATTCAATGCTGTTATCACGCCACGAATAGAACCAGAATCTACTTTGACTCCAGTTCGTCTCCTATGGACAAGGTTTTCGGGTTTTGGGGAAGTATGGTTGGAAAGCTGAAAATTCTTTGAAAAGCTTGCTTATTCGTACACCATTGCTCCTTCTGGGCTCACTAACATTGGTTTGTTTTTAAGCCACTGCTGTGTTAAATATATCTTCAGTCTTAATGTAATGTCTTTGTTAATTGGATTGTTGCTTGGTGGTTGCATTAAACTCGGAAAGTAATCTTTCTTTTGAAAGGTTTCCTTTTGCCCAGCTTTTCCTTTCTCGCTATATGTTGTTTCTGAATAGCAGTCATTCACTCCAGCAAAAGTGGTATTTCAGGCATTGAAACTAGAAAGCGAGCTATACTGTAAGTAGGCATTGTAACTATAAGTTTTTTTGCATTGAGTTGTCTTTGAAAGCATATGGCTTTATCAGTCTATTGATTATTGGAAACGGAACTCTGGTGAAAAGGAAGCTTGAAAGGTTCAAAAGGCAGAAAATACCACTATTGCATCTTTTCTTCTTACAAGAAACCATGTTTGACTGAGAAATGAAGACAGTCTAGATGTTTTCCATTGAGAATCAGCAACAACATTTGAAAGACCCTCCTTGGTGTCACTCAACAATTACATGTTTCTAGAGATCGCAAGAGCGTGTTCCCGATTGGCAATTGCTGTTTCCTGGTGGTGAGTGCTAATTTAACAGCACTTGATGAATCTTGCTACCTTTGTTTTCTGAATTAGTTTCTTTAAATATGGAAGATAAACTGCTGTTACTAAAGAAAATTTACTTATGGTGCAAGTTATTAAATGTTATTTTTAAATGTTGTAAACATTAAGGGGTAGCAAGGAAAAGAGGAAATTTAGCAGTTTAATAGTTACTTAGATTATAAACGTCAGACAAGGGCTTTAGTTAGCCATATGTGTAGTTGCTTTGGCGAGGATACAGTTTTCTCGCAGGGTTCGCAAATCATGCTAAGCACTTTGGCGTGTATACGTAAAAAGTAGATTTACTAGCCTATAAAATGTATGAGATATTGTTTTAACAAATTTGTGATTGGTAATATTACATCACGGTTTCAACGGTTAAATTGTGTGTCGGTAATCAACTAATTTTGTTATTGTAATTTTCTTGATAAATAGAAGCTTTGCATTCTTAGTATCTAGGTTTTCACAATAGGCTTCTCCAAAGAACTAGAGGGCGTGGCCGTAAAAAATTTTGTGCGACTGTCACCCTACAGGCTGAATCCGGCCCTGGTCCGTCTGGCGCATTTCGTAATGCTTTAAGTCTCATTGGCGAGTGTTTCTACTTTAGTGTATAAGATGGCATTGGATTTCGATTACGTCAAGAGTACACTGCAAATATTGTAAATATAACTCGTGAAGGTATTGTGAAGGTGAAATCTCGAGGAAAATAGGTCTTAATTGATATTTGCACAGTTTAATTAACAAAATAGAATTTAAGTGTATCTTATCTCTTAGCAACAACTTTATTTAACAAAAAGTAGAAGAAAACAAAGAGAGGTCAATACACTAATATGGTACGTTAGTTGAAAGCAATCTGGGAACTAGCCTACCCAATATTGCCAAGTTTGCATGACAAGCAAAATGGTATCTGTGATCATGATATGACTTTCAACATTTGCAGAGACATTTTGCTGGTAATTTGTGTAATGTGACCAATTTATTTAATCGTGCGAGTCGAGAAAGGAAAATTGAAGGGAGGAGAGAAGAAAGGTCAATAAATATTGCATTATGAAATAGTACGCTAGCAATGGTTAGCCCTGTTTACACTACACAAGCTAACCTGGGTTTACCCCCGGTTAAAGCTAACTCAGGTTAGATTTTCGTAGGTCAAGCTTCTTAAGCACGCATGCATAGTGAGAGAAATTGCGCCGAATGCAAAACAAAGCGCGAATGCGAAGTTTTCTTCGTGTACGAGGCCCACACAGGGAAATAATTGTTTTTAAAGTTGATTTATTGTATTCTTTAAAGTTCACAAACAACCTATACGTTGACTACCGCCATTTTGCTTATCCTCACCTTCAATTTTTTGTGTTACGCATGCGTCGATATCTAACTAACCCAGGCGACAGTTTCCATTGTAAACGCATCAGGTTTCGAACCCGGCTGCATTTAACTAAGAGCGAACACAAGTTACTTTGTGTAGTATAAACAGGGCTTTAGTTGGCGTTCCATTGTACCAATTACAATAAAGATTGACACAGTAGAGGCTGGAAAATGAACCCTAGGTAGCAGCAGTATAACACTTTGTAGGCGCAAAAACGTTGATCCGCGCACAGCAAAGGTCGAAACCAGAGCCAAACCAATATCAAATCAGGACCAAACCAGAACCAGACCAGGGCCAAACCAGAACCAGACAAGGGCCAAACCAGTATCAAACTAGGACCAAAGCGAGTAAAAATTAATTGTTTTCACTTATTGGTTAACTCAAAATCCGAGTTTTCACACTTCGCGCGTTGATAGCTACCCGCATTTTTAATTTATTTTTATGAAGTTAACTTTTAAGTTAGTCAGTCGTTAATTTTAAATGTGCTCTTATACTTAGCAAGTACTGTGGGACAATAGTACCGAATTACCTCGAATTTTCCACTGTTTTTATCAAGAACTTTGTAAAAATCAGTTTGTTCTCTTCTTCAAAATAAGTTCTTTAAACATTTCTACAGGATGTAATTGAATTAGCATCGCATAAAAAGCACATTAATTTGCCAGATACTATTATTAGTCCCTTAGTTTTATAAATCAACATATTTTCTTAGGAATTTTTATTCTTAGGAAATTTTCAGATGACATATATATGAATCTTGACAACAAACCAAACTCAGATTTTTGGATAGTTGGAGGATCATGGTAACCTTCTGATAGAAGATGGTACCTGATGATGATTATTTGTTTTGTGAAATGGTGCTCGTATGCTACAAAATGGCACTTTCTCCTTTGTAAAATGGTGCTCTCTGATTTATAATATGGTACCATTAGTTTTCTAAAATTGTACCATTTCACCAAATGGTACCTAGTTTCGAATAATGGTACCCTCTAATTCATAAAATGGTAACCATTCTTTTGTAAAATGGTACCCTCTGTTTTTCAAAATGGTACTAGTTGTTTAGTGAAATGGTACTCCTATTCTATAAAATGGCACTTTCTTCATTGTAAAATTGTGCTCTCTGATTTATAAAATTGTACTTCCTGTTTCATATAATGGCAGATTTTGACTTAACCTGATATCCTCTTTTTATTACTTGGAGCCTGGAATTACCAAACATAGAGTATCAAGAGTACTAAGGCACAATAGGCCCGAGGACCTTGAATGACTTCTTTTCAAAGTACAATGAGAGAGCTCACAGAAATTGTACGCCAAACTATCGAAAAAGTATGTTTTAATCTAAATGCTAAAAATAATATTGATTTTGGTGATGTTTTAAAAACTGTCGATTTAGTTGTGGATGCCATCAGTTTCATTGACTCAGTAACACGCTTGCCTGAAGACATCTATTCAGACGCTCTAGCTGCACGAAGGTCGATAGAAGATGCCAGTAAGATGGCTAGGGTGTCTATCTATCTAGCAAATCCATATATCTAGGAAATAGAAAAAAGAAAAAAGAGTGTATGACATGGTAATCTTAATATAGCTTCCAATTTTTCTTTGTTTGGCCTTATTTCAATTATTTAATTTTAGGAAAATGGGTATAAATTTTTTTTGGCATCAAAGAAAAGGGGAATCGAATTGGAGTCAAATGTCTTGAGTTTTATATTGAGTGAAAATTCATATAGTTTTACCAAACGATTCCTTATATTTTGCGAAACATTATTCAAGAGAGTCGATTTGTTTACAACACCACAAAATTAAAGTCACAACAACACAAATCAAACTTACAACACCACAAAACGGTAAACAAAACCACGCTCGAATAACCCCTGCAACAATTTCTTTTTAAAATCCGCAGCAAGCAAGAAGCCTGCCAAATCACAAAGCATAAAAATTAACTCGGATATCGGAGTTCAAAAGGGTATCATGTAAATAAACGGAATAAGACTTAAACAAGTAAATAAATTGGATGCTTCCCAACGAAATAACAAGAACCATAATTGTCTTAGATAAAATGCATAGTTTGAAATGCATCGTCGGTTCATTTTCGCGGATCCTCAACGTTCTCCACATAAAGACCTCTGTAGAGCTCATAAACCAAACGGAAAAAATAAATTGTTGTATCCAGTGCAGTGATAATCTACGAAAGATAAAAAAGGAAATAAATTAGTTTCAAACAAAGAATGGTGGTCATAATTAAAGTCACGCCGATGAATGATAAATGAAGCGCCCATGGTTCAAACTAGGCGTTTATTCTAACAAATAATATTAACGCATTGAGAAACTGGTGTTTGGTTAATTTATAGATTTTTCATCGATACAGGGAAGCTTAAGAATAATGTCATTTACAATTTTTACTCAAAGTGGCCGTACTATTTCAGTTTTAGAAAGTTCTTAGAATTTCATTTTTTCAATTGTCAAAACTTTAAGTTCCTCTGCTTTTCCCCTATAAAAACTCACAAGCTCATTTGAGAATGTCTTCTCGTGTTCAAAAAATATTGTACACATATTGAACTTACAGAAAATATTTGAATAAAATTCTTTTCCATCTTCGGTGTTTCACAGAATATGATTCCGAATGAAACAAATATTGGAAAAAGCAATGCATAGTCGAAAATCTTTATCTGTGATTTGACCATCTGCGCCAGCTGAAACATAGAAATTGATAACGATAAAATGCTGAGAATTTGAAAATTAGTTAATGCACCATCATTACTCAGACCCCCTAGAGGACCACTGGTGCGTCCATGTGGCCATATTCAACCAATTTGTGCCAGATTTGTACAGCCCCTTTAGGCAATATAGTCAAAATGCAAAAGTCTTAAAATAGAGTCTTAAAATAGATGTTGATTTTGGAAATCTTTAGCAAAAGATGATGTATCAAGTTTCTTTTGTAACCCCAAAACGGAAGGAGATTCTACACTCCTCGGAACCCCGGTAATTAACATTGTTATCGAAGTTACCAAATTACGTTCTTCGGAATCGTTATTCTTAAACAAAGGATTTGAGAAATATCCTGCTATTCAAGCTGAACTTGAGCATATGGCAACAGGTTTGAGCATAAGCGTACGGCGGAATTTTTACAAGGGGGGCGGTAGGATTTTTGCCCGAGTACAGAGGCATGCATATATTTATGAGCCTGTTGGTGATAAGGAGTTTGACATAAAAAATACTTACATTACGAGTTATTTTTCACCGAAATATCTGAAGTTAAAAACAGTCAGTTGAGAGTTGAGCAAACCAATCAGAGACATGTTTGGGGGGACATGCTATCCTTATCGATTCTTCTATAACGTCTACTGTTCAGATCTAAAAGTTTGATGTAATTTTCTCATAGATAAGGGCAGCAATGTATAATATTTTCCAATATTTTATGTAATATCATTTAAAATACTACTATTAACTCTTGAATTCGACTACAGTAAAGAAAATGTGAGTCCCGACCCTTTCTATATCCAAATGTATCAATCATCGCATTCATGTCACTTTTCAAAACTTCGTTTGGAAATTTCCTCTCGAGTCAAGTAGTGCCAATGTAAATCTCTCAGCTGTTCTTGGTCCATGGTTGATCGAAGATATGTTTTCAGCCGTCGAAGGCCACTGAATGATCTTTCAACTGAGCAAGATGTTGCTGGAATCGTTGCTAGCAATGATGTTGTTTCATACAGGAATGGCAGTACTTGATGCAAACCTTCTTGAAACATCTTCTGGACAAGCATTGCTGCATTATCACCATACGATGCAGAAGCGCTTTGCTTCTTGTAACTTTCAAAAACCATCTTATAATTTTTAAGGCACTTTTGGTCGATTTGATAATGCAACGATATTGACTCGTAGCTTTCAGTCTTTGGGTTATTTGAAGTCATTTCTGCCCGACTATTTGCGGAGAATTTTTGAAAATTTGCCCGACTGACATGGTTTTACGAAAACTGGAGTTTGAGAATTATAAATGTTCGTTAGAATCAATTATGAGCGAAAAAGGAAACCGACAACCGCGAGCATCTAGTTTTGTCTACGATTCGATGAATTCTCTGTGAATGAAAATTAGCAAAAGTAATTACTTACAAGTAACTGGATGTGAATCTTGACGAATGAAAAACCGAAACAAAGCAGAAATAGAATCGAATTGCTTTGGAAGAATTCTGACGAGCAGCAACAAAATGCGACGACGGTTGACAACGTAACGACTAGAAGCGGGATCAGAGGTTTCATTGCTTGCATCCTTGGCTGCAAATTATGAATATTGACTTAATTGAGATAATAGGAAAGGACAATTGTTGAAAAAGTGGAGGGCAGGGACGTAGAGATTAGGGGTACTGTTGAATGCAAGCCCCAGGGTTTTTAGATGGATCATTATCGAAACTCTGGGTCAAAGTTTTGCAATCGTTAAATAAAAGATAGAGACAAAATTTCTGAAAAAAACGGATGAAATGTGTACTGAAATTCATAATAATGATAAGATTTGTTCGTCTTTAATTCCTAGTTTCTATTCTTATGTTGGTCTTCTTACTTCGGCATGTATTCACTTTGCTTTGAAGTTCTGAAAGTAGTCATGCTCCCTGCTAGATTTCGAGTTAGACAAAACCGGTCATTATCTCTGTATACACCAACAGTGATGATGATATTTCTTTCCCTTACCATAACAACCTTGATATGAAAGTTCTAATTTATCCTTTGAACAAAAACACTTTGTATACCTCGCGAAGGCCTTTCACAGTGTTATATAACTCTCTTGATTTCACCAGTAGAATATCAGCAATAATCACGATTTTTACAATGTAAAATATGTGCCGAAATTGAAAGTTCACAGCAGGAACAATCTAGAAAGTACGAAATATAACTTAACGTTTTCAATAAAAAGTAAACTTCAGTAAAAGATAAAATTGACTGGGGTTGAGTAGGAAAAGCTGCAGGATGAGATGTAAACATAGCTAAAAGGTTTTAGGGATTTTATGTAAAAAGAATTTAAAATGAAATAAAATGAGAAACCATTAAAACAGGGACAAAGCAGCCCAAAGGGCCTCCGTTAGTGGATGTTTCGATAGATTATTTTTCTTTTGAGGATTATTTTGTAAAATCTTTAACTTAAGATTGTTGAAGTGAATATAAATAAATATATATTTTGAAACTTAAAAGAAACATTGTTTTGCTGGAGTTGACGATAAACCCTCATTTTATGCTCACTTAATTTGCGCTCTTTTCGAGATCTCCGATTTCGAGATCACACGGCTCTTGTTTGGTTGCCAGTCTGTCCCTACTTTGAAAACATCAACTAGGTATCATTGAAGGCTGGCCACTTGCAAATGCAAAAGAAGAAGTAACTGAGTTGAAAATTATTTTGCTTACGCTGTATGTCCAAAAGTCAAGGCCGTATATTGCGGATACGAGGCTAATACAGGTGAATGATGTCACCACTGCAAGAAAGTCGAAACTGAAAGCGAGACAAAGAAAACTACTTTAATATGACCCCAAAAGAACAACCAAAGCAATAACTCTAGGATGTTTCCAAAACATCGACCAGTTTATATACCATTCTCATGGATTAAAACTTAAATTCTTAATACTTAACCAGCATTCTTGGTAGATAAATAAAAATTAAAGTAGGACAAATTGAGAAAAAAATTGAAGAAAATGATCGAAGAAAAAGAAAGTTTTTTCTCATTATTCTATATGAGCTTTTTGACGATGTTAGAATAAATTATAAATGAATCATCAAGTGCAAAAACATCACACTAGTACGAGGGTAATTTCAATATCTCCTCAGTTCGTTCTTGTTGTACTTCCAATCTAGGTCAACTTGTATAAGTGAACTAAATCGCAGCCTCTGGAGAATGATATTCTTGCTCCCATTTTGAATTTTGCTATGAACTATCAGCTAAGATAGTTTATTTACCTTGCATACTGGTATTTGCCACAAATATACATGGTATATGGCTCTGAAATATAGTTAGCGAAGCGATCCAAGACAAACCACATAAAGAATACTTCTTGTGCCTCAGATACTCGCAACAGGCATGCAATTGTTATTGAAGAAAGCATGTGAGCGAAGCAGTCTCCTCCGTGGTCTAAAAGCTCTCCAAAGGGGCTAGAGAGATTTCTTAGTCTGGCAACTTTCCCGTCAATACTGTCACAAAGTAGCCACATGAAAAACCCAAGAGCACACCAGCTTGACATGTCCTGCACCCCCTGCAAATCAAATATTTCATTAATGAACTTCATAGCAAAGTCATAAGAAAGGAGGGAAAGCTAAGAAAGAAAGGAGGTGGAGTCAAGTTTGTTGATCACAGTTTTTATTACCTTCTTCCTTTTTGTAGGACCTTTTTAGCCTTGTTTTCAAGATAATTTCTTACTTGCGTTTGTAGAATCTTTCAAGTAAGTTTATAAAGGCAATCAACAGACACAAAAATGGCTTGCCTTATGAGTGTAAGTGGTATCACACACATACACACACTGATTGGTCAGTTCTTGATTAAATAATGGTTTAAGCCTTTTTTGCATCTGTCGATTGCCTTTAATATCTTAGCTTAACCAAATTTCTTATAGTCATGATCTGATCAGTAAACTGACCTAATGCAGAAACTCAGATGTTGTTTTCTTTTCAGCCGTTTCAGCCAGTGATGGCGCCAAAGGGGGTATGAGGGTAATAACCCCCCTCCCACTTTTTCAAACATGGTCTACATATTTCTTCTAAAAACTGATTAAAAGGGTCTAGGGAAGGGTAGTTCCTATTTCCTGAAGAAAATTAGCCTGGTACAAAGCAGTGAAACGAGGCAAAATGGACGCTGACACTGGTTTTACCCTGCGGGGCAAAATAGGCGCTCCGACTCTGCAGTAGCTTGCGCCGACACTGGTTTCAGCCCGAGTTGTGAACTTTAAGATATCGAAAAAGGGATTGACTCTTTTTCATGTGGTCGAAGTTCTTTGTAAAATCGAATTTCTAAAAAGACTGTAACGAGACAGCTACATTATTCTGGTAATTTTATTCTTTTCTGCGAATTTAGATTGTCTGAAAAAAGATAAAGACTGATAAATAGATAGATGAAGACTGCTCGAATCATGAAATTGATTGATTCAAGGTTGAGAAGATTTTCAATTTTGACCTAAAGCACTTTTTTGTATTAAGATTTTTACGAAGAGTAGGTGACTTTCTTGGTCGAGAATTACAGCTTGGTATATTTCTCAGTAAATTAGCAATGAAGATCTTGTTCAAAATTATGGAGCAGCTGAGATAAACAAATTGATAAAAAGACCTACCTAAAATTAATGAGACAAACCTAAAATTGATATAGAAGCACGCAAGTGAATATTATTTTTTCAATGGATCAATGGATCTTATGTATTTTGCTTTAAAATTGAATCGTAATCCAGTGACAGTGCCCAGAAGAAAGAAGGGGGTCAAGAAATGCTATTGGTAAAAAGTATCTATTTTTTTTAAAATAGACACTGTTGGCATGGAATTGTAATAAAAATGGTGTGGTTTTCAGGGTTTTTTGTTAAAGCCGCCACCCAACCGCCAACCATTCACTCTGCAGCCTCTCAAACAGCCAAATTGAGAAAGCTCGTAGTAAATCTAGTTCTGTAAAGACCATGTAATAAGTATCATGCCTGTCTGTTTCCAATGTGTTCAAAATACGACACAAGGATACAAGGTATAGTGGTAGACAGTATTCCAACAATCGTAAGTCCATTTGGAGAGATGAATCTCGGCAGGCATTCAGTGATTTTGTCAAATCCTGGATCCAGAATGAAAAGAACCTCGCGACCTTCGCATCGGTAACGATGTTTTCTAATCCTGGCAAGCTTCTCTGCATTCAAAATTGCCATTGCGAATTCTTGCAGTAAGACCACTTTTGGATCAGATGAGATTCAGTTCAGAAGTTATTTATGATACCAAAGGGATCTGTCTGGAAATAAAGGTAGCAATATTTTAATTGAAGATCAAAATTTGCTGGGAATTTTCATTCGATACATTTAACCAAATTTATCATTTAAACTAGCAATTTGACATCGCTTTTGAGTTTATTGTTCTGATTAACGACAGGGGGGGCTCTCATCTCATTAGTTTACTTACTTCGAGAGCTCCTTAAGAATTCTACTACATCTAGTTGTATTGTGTTGTTTTTTCTTTATATTATGTTATCAATACTGTGTTAATAATTATTATCATAGTAGTATTTGAAAATTAAATCAAATCAAAATCAAATCAAAATCAAATCAAAATCAAATCAAAATCAAATCAAAATCAAATCAAATCAAAATCAAATCAAAATCAAAATCAAGATAAATCTAAAATCAAATCAAATCAAAATCAAATCAAAATCAAATCAAATCAAAATCAAATCAAAATCAAATCAAAATCAAATCAAAATCAAATCAAAATCAAATCAAAATCAAATCAAAATCAAATCAAAATCAAATCAAAATCAAATCAAAATCAAATCAAATCAAAATCAAATCAAAATCAAATCAAAATCAAATCAAAATCAAATCAAATCAAAAGCAAATCAAAATCAAATCAAAATCAAATCAAAATCAAATCAAAATCAAATCAAAATCAAATCAAAATCAAATCAAAATCAAATCAAAATCAAATCAAAATCAAATCAAAATCAAATCAAAATCAAATCAAAATCAATTTGCCTGGAGAAAATTAAAAAATAAATATTTGAAATACTTTTTGCTTTACTTATATATTTTGTTAGGATTCTAGATTGAGCTTAGACTACGCAGACTAAACCCGGATTTTGATTTAACCAATAAGCGAAAATAATTAATTGTCTTTTACTCGCTTTGGTCCTAGTTTGATCCTGGTTTGGCCCTGGTCTGGTTCTGGTCTGGTTCTGGTTTGGTCCTGGTTTGGTTCTGGTTTGGTCCTGATTTTGGATCTAGCCTCCCCCCTCCCCCCTATCGGAGGAAATTTTACGTTATTGTCGAAGCAAATTTGACAAAATAACGTATGAAAACTGCTTATTTTAGTCATTTTAGCCCCCCCTGTCGGAAGCTGCAATCCTTCTGTCGGACGATTTCTGGCGCCACCTCTGATTCAATACCCTGTAAATATGTAATGTTTCGTATCGAGTGTGCATTTCTGCTCGTATCGCTTGTATATCCATTTTCATTTCACATACTTTTCATTTTCATTTTCATTTCATTTTCATTTTAAATACAATCGTAGCCTTAGCTTTATTATGAACAGTTTGCATATATGATTTTTATCAATTTCCCAGGCAATTGATAAAATTAACTCTTTGCTCTCGTTTCTGAGAATTACTTTCCGATGAAGACACTTTTTCCCTCAGACTTGACAGGGAAATGATTACAACTTTCATGCCAAACATACTCATAGCCTGACAATCGACGTCGATCGAGAGCGGTCGACAGGCAAGTGGAAACGGATCTGTCGGCCCAGATTATGGCCCAGACTGGGCTTAACTTTTGACCAATTTGGAAGCTCGTATAAAAAGTGAGTCTAGAAAACAATGCGCACCAAGGATGAATGCAACTTCAACCTTTTATCTAGCTTTCTTTGTCTTTCTTTCTCTGAAAGGACGATTGTGTGTTTCGATGAGATAATGTTCGGGAAGGGATTATATTTTGGAAAAGCATTTTTCATGACATGGCTCTATGATTTTGAAACTTCCTATATGTAGTCAAATGTTAGTCAAGGGTGTTTGCAATCGGTAAAATTAGCGTTCCCTGTTGGTAAAAGTGAGTTTCCTGACAGAACAATAGCCAGTAAATTCGACTGGCTGGCGCCGCCACTGATTTGTCCTCCCCTATACAATATTTTAACCTGCTGTTTGCAGAAAATCATAACTGCTTGCTTGCAGGTAATCTGAGCGGCCAAAGATACCTGGTATTTTGCTGACTAAACATTCTGCAGAACTAATTTACTTTTCAAGGCTAAACCCTTTATTTCGTTGCCCAAAACTGATTTTACAGTGTTCTTCCATGCTCAAAATACTTTAGAAGCTCAGTCACAAGGAACAAAACATTTTTTGTAAGAATGGATACATTGTTCTATCAATCGTTAATCCGAAAGAGAAGACGCAAAAACATTCATAACATAGAAACTAGTTTGCTTTTAGGCCACAAAGCAAGCTCACGTCAGGAGAAGCGATTTCTTACGGTTTCATGGCTAATATCATTGCTTGTGAAAAGAATTGTGAAAATGAACAGTTGAAAACATAAACCGTCCTTTCTTAAACCCAAGTTCTGTATAAAAGACCGAAAAAGCTCGGTTCGAAAGAGCGGAATTCTATCAAAAACTTGGATTTCCTGATTCACCAACTGATATGTATTACAAGCATTGCTCAGCATAGCATACCGTATGTCTGTAGAATCTGTATTTAAGCCATGAAAATATGAATTAAGCAAAAAAAGAAATAACAGTAACAACAAATACAATTACCTCAGCGTCGAATATTCCTCCTCACTTTGGCTCTCCGGTTCATTCATTTTCCAGTGGTTTTGGCCACTGAAATTTGAGCTGGATGTATACGTCTTTCCACTTGTCGTTTTAAACTATCTTCCTGTTACGCAGCGCAGGAGCATACTGTCTGCCTTGCAAGGCGCGATTCCATGGAAACCAAGGATGTTCTCATCCATTGAAATAGGATTCTATTTATTTGTTCTAAACTCCAAAAACATAGGGGCAATAAACGAAACACGTTTACACAGAGCTTCGACGCTGTCACAGCCAGGAGGCCGACACGCAAAGTGGCTCACAAGACGCTGGACGAAGAAGGTAAGCCCAAAATCATAAACTTATCAAAATCATGAAATTTGTTATTTTTAGGGTTGAAAAATGTCAAGAAATTAAAACGCTTTTTTAAGACGACTCTCCTATTTTAGCAAAACAGATCCGATTGAGATGTATGTTGAGATGAAAACAGATCGGATATAAATGTTCTGCTTACTTTTGGTGATTATCCAGTGTTCATACTTTGAAGACTGTCAGACGAAAAGTGCATCAGTATCCTATGTTTCTGGTATTTCGTATTCCAGTATCTAAAAATTTTGCGGCACCTCTTATTTGAATTCGATTACATCCACTGACCAACCTAGTTCTTAAAAATTTAATACAAGGCTGTTGAAAAACCTATGTCGAAATAAGGGCCACAAATAAACCAAAAAAAAGAACATTGTGCCTCTACAAAAGGTATCTGGTTCTTTTAAGAAAGAGTTTACATTGCAGATGAACAGACAACAAAGCAAAGGTAAAGTTGCATGCAATTTGATTGGCCTCCTGAACCACTTGTAGTTCGCCTACTCTATATTCTATATTCTATATTAAAATTTTCTATATTCTATAAACAACTATATAATTATGTGTTTTACTAAACTTCTTTTCAAGTAATAACCAGTTACTAAGCAACCAAGGCTTTTAAGAAACTAGTCAAGTCGCTTATTAAAAAGGTGTATAATATTTACGTGCATGTGATACGATTAGAAAGCAGGTTCTCCATGTTAATGATCAAAATGCTGGTAAATTTATGGATCAGTGACTTACAAAGAAGTAAAGAAGTACAGGAATATCATGAGCATCCACTCCCCAAATACTCTCAGAAAAGGGTGTAGAACCCTTTTTGAATAAATTTGAGCCAAGTATTTAATATTTTGGTTTTCAGAAGCATTAGAATATTTTGAAGTTTATACCGAATAAGCATCATTCAAGATTTTAAAGTAAACTATGAACCTATCTGGCTCATGAGCCATCATCGACATCCTTTTATCATCAAACAACTTTTGCAGTTTGTCTCCTACAAATCACTGCATATATTGGCTCTGATATTCAGAGGTCAGTGAATCAAGCACTGATCAAGAGCAGAAAATTGAAGCTGTTTAGTGATGCTAGATACAAGAAAATAATGCAAGATGAAAAAATCAAATCTTTCTCCAAGCCAAAGTGGAACAGTAGCTTTCATTGCGCCGAAATTTGAAAGGACTAACGTTGCCATGGAAATCTGAGAAGAGAGTTTAAGGTCTTGTACTCCGGGAAATGATCTAAGGACAGCGCCCTTAAAAATGCCAGATAACTATACTCTAGAGACTGATTATATTATAAAATGTCAGATAAGACTGATTATATTAGAAAACAGAAAAGGGGGACTAGCAGTCTGCCAAAACCTTTCAGTGACGGTTCTAGGGGGTGCGGGGAACTATGGCCCCAGATCCCACGCTGTTGGTGGAAAGAAAGGGCACCTCAAACAATAAAAATTATAAAGAATAAGGGCTTTGCAGATGTTTTTGATACCAGGCCCTTCAGTCACTAAAATCGCCGCTGCCACCTTGTGGCACCTCGGTAACTCCTTTACCCACCCCTATGGAACTCCTTTACCCACCCCTGGTAACTCCTTTACCCACCTTGTGGCGCTCTAGGTAACTCCTTTACCTACCCCGGGCAACTTCTTTACCCACCGCCGCAGCCACCTTGTGGCGCCCCTTAACTTTTTATGCGAAACTGCCTCGAACTCAAATTTATTTTCAAAATCACCGCCAAATTTGCTGCCTTCGTGATTTTTTGTATATCTGGGCAAAGCTTTGATTAAGCATTTACATTAGGCAGCGACAAAGGATATTTGTTTTTTTTGTTTTCAATTGTAAGGCAATATGTTCAAAATATTTAATACAAATTTTCGAGTTTCCAGGGAGATTCTTTGAAAAAAATCAATCGAATTGCAGGTATTTGCTAAAGATTTCAACAAGACAGTAATCAAGGCCAGATACTAAAGATTCGGCAATAACCAATCCAATGAATGGTGTTAGTTTCAGAACATCGACGGATTTCTAATGAAAGATAATTTTTTTGATTCACGCAGAAACGAATCTACAACAATTTGTCGAGCCTCATGCTCGTTAAGTTGATAAGTAAAGTGTAATCGCAGCAACTGAAGAGGACCTTTTCAATCTATATCAAAAGATTTTACAAAACTGTTATCAAAGAAGAATACAGATACAAGTTGAACTCATCTCCAAAAAGAGAGTAATAAAATATAACTATAGTATAATCAATACATTCAAAATGAGAATTGGATCTAACACGCTCCCATGAGGAACACCACAGCTGACTTGACGGCCGTAGTTGCCCTTAGATTATTTATATGATACACATCCGGACCCAAATTTCTTTCTATCTGTTGAAATAAAAGAATTTTCCATTGGCAAATGAATTTATTTTACCAACTAAGTTTTGGTACCGCAAATTTGAAAATCGCACAAATTAGCGGAGACATAGCATACTTAAGTACTTTTCGTCCGACACTCTTCGGAGTGTAAACGTGGGATAATGACCGAAAGTAGGCAGCCTTTCCACTTACCCGGGTTAAAACAAATACGAATTGAAATGTATCCGTATTTAAAGTGAGCCAATCGAAACACCCGTTTGCTTTAAGCTCGTTCTAATCCGTTTTTGATCGTTTTCACTAAGCTGGGTTGAAGTGTACCCTGGCTTAAAATGTGTCCATAACCCTCCTCCCTTCTGGTAAATCAGATTTAGATTGTTATAAGCAGAAAGCGAAGCACGCAGAGCTGTGAGGGAAATCAGCATTTATAACGATAGTACTTGAATTTTTCGCACAACGCTGTTGTTGTTGTTGTTGTTGTTGTTGTTGCTGTTGTTGTTCTTAGCGGATCCAAAGTTCCCGAGTTTGACGTTCCCACTAACCCAAAGGTTGGTTAGCACATACCCGGCCAAAAACTGGTCCAGTTGGAGACCCGTTTCTAAATTTATCTGTTTTTCAACTGGGTTAGTGGGTACGCAATGCAAAACGGATACTGCGAACCCGGTTTTGTTTTGAGCCGGTTCAGTGGAAAGACTGCCTAAGCTGATAATTTATATCCAGGTGTGGATCGAGAGTAACGTGAAAGGAAGAAAGACATATTTGATTGGTTCTTTGTTTCCGCTATCACATTTTTTTCATTTTCTTTTCTGGTCCGTCTGGCGCATTTCGTAATGCTTTAAGTCTCATTCGCGAGTGTTTCTACTTTAGTGTATAAGATGGCATTGGATTTCAACTACGTCAAGAGTACACTGCAAATATTGTAAATAGAACTCGTGAAGGTATTGTGAAGGTGAAATCTCGAGGAAAATAGGTCTTAATTAATATTTGCACATTTTAATTATCTCTTAGCAACAACTTTATTTAACAAAAAGGAGCAAAAACAAATAGAGGTCAGGACACTAATGTAGTTGAAAGCAACCTGGGAACTAGCCTAGCTTCTTCAGGACGCATGCATAGTGAGAGAAATTGCGCCGAATGCAAAACAAAGCGCGAATGTGAAGTTTTCACCGTGTAAGAGGCCCACACTGGGAAATAATTGTTTTTAAAGTTGATTTATTGTATTCTGTAAAGTTCACAAACAACCTATACGTTGACTACCACCATTTTGCTTATCCTCACCTTCAATTTTTTGTGTTACGCATGCGTCGATATCAAACTAACCCAGGCGACAGTTTCCATTGTAAACGCATCAGGTTTCGAACCCGGCTGCATTTAACTAAGAGCGAACACAAGTTACTTTGTGTAGTATAAACAGGGCTTTAGTTGGCGTTCCATTGTACCAATTACAATAAAGATTGACACTGTAGAGCCTGGAAAATGGACCCTAGGTAGCAACAGTATAACACTTTGTAGGCGCAAAAACGTTGATCCGAGCACAGCAAAGGTCAAAACCAGAGCCAAACCAAGGTCAAATCAGGACCAAACCAGAACCAAACCAGGACCAAACCAGAACCAAACCAGGACCAAACCAGAACCAGACAAGGGCCAAACCAGTATCAAACTAGGACCAAAGCGAGTAAAAGACAATTAATTGTTTTCGCTTATTGGTTAAATCAAAATCCGGGTTTAGTCTGCGTAGTCTAAGCTCAATATAGAATCCTAACCAAACAACATACAAAAGTAAAGCAAAAATAATCTCAAATATTTATTGTTTAATTTTTTTAAGGCAAAGTGATTCGAATTTCACTATAATAATAATTATTAACACAATATTGATAATATAATATAAAGCAAAAACAACACAATACAACTAGATGTAGTAGAATTCTGAAAGACTCATAGCTAACAATGAGCCATTGCGCTACCTAAGCATCCCATAATGCATTTTTAGACTGTCTGAAATCAATTTTGGTTAATCCGTAGAAGTTTACTGCCATTGTTTGGTCCGTCGCCAAGCTTACTAAGGACCGTCGCCACGCTGCCCGTTGTTAGCAATGAGTCTTTAAGGAGCTCTCAAAGTAAGTAAACTAATGAGATGAGAGCCTCCCCTTGTCGTTCATCAGAACAATAAACTCAAAAATGATGCCAAATTGCTAGTTTAAGTAATAAGTTTCGTTAAATGTATCGAATAAAAATTCCCAGCAAATTTTGATCTTCAATTAAAATATTGCTTCCTTTATTTCCAGACATATCCCTTTGGTATCATAAATGACTTCTGAACTGAATCTCATCTGATCCAAAAGTGGTCTTACTGCAAGAATTCGCAATGGCAATTTTGAATGCAGAGAAGCTTGCCAGGATTAGAAAACATCGTTACCGATGCGAAGGTCGCGAGGTTCTTTTCATTCTGGATCCAGGATTTGACAAAATCACTGAATGCCTGCCGAGATTCATCTCTCCAAATGGACTTACGATTGTTGGAATACTGTCTACCACTATACCTTGTATCCTTGTGTCGTATTTTGAACACATTGGAAACAGACAGGCATGATACTTATTACATGGTCTTTACAGAACTATATTTACTATGAGCTTTCTCAATTTGGCTGTTTGAGAGGCTGCAGAGTGAATGGTTGGCGGTTGGGTGGTGCCTGTAACGAAAAACCCTGAAAACCACACCATTTTTGTTACAATTCTATGCCAACAGTGTCTATTTTCAAAAGCAGATCTACTTTTTACCAATAGCATTTTCTAGACCCCTTTCTTTCTTCTGGGCACTGTCACTGGATTACGATTCAATTTTAAAGCAAAATCAAAAGATCCATTAATCCATTGAAATATAATATTCACTTGCGTGCTTCTATATCAATTTTAGGTTTGTCTCATTAATTTTAGGTAGGTCTTCTTTATCAATTTGTTTATCTCAGCAGCTCCATAATTTTGAACAAGATCTTCATTGCTAATTTACTGAGAAATATACCAAGCTGTAATTCTCGACCAAGAAAGTCACCTGCTCTTTGTAAAAATCTTAATGCAAAAAAATTGCTTTAGGTCAAAATTGAAAATCTTATCAACCTTGAATCAATCAATTTCATAATTCGAGTAGTCTTTATCTATCTATTTATCAGTCTTTATCTTTTTTCAGAAAGAGTTAATCTAATTTCGCAAAAATGAAGAAAGAAAAGAATAAAATTACCAGAATAATGTAGCTGACTTGTTACAGTCTTGTTAGAAATTCGATTTTACAAAGAACTTCGACCACATGAAAAAGAGTCAATCCCTTTTTCGATATCTTAAAGTTCACAACTCGGGCTGAAACCAGTGTCGGCGCAAGCTACTGCAGAGTTGAAGCGCCTATTTTGCCCCGCAGGGTGAAACCAGTGTCAGCGTTCATTCTGCCTCGTTTCAGTGCTTTGTACCAGGCTAATTTTCCTTAGGAAATAGGAACTACCCTTACCTAGCCCCTTTTAATCAGTTTTTAGAAGAAATATGTAGACCATGTTTGAAAAAGTGGGAGGGGGGTTATTACCCCATTCCCCCTTCGGCGCCGTCACTGGCTGTAACGGCTGAAAAGAAAACAACATCTGAGTTTCTGCATTAGGTCAGTTTACTGATCAGATCATGACTATAAGAAATTTGGTAAAGCTAAGATATTAAAGGCAATCGACAGATGCAAAAAAGACTTAAGCCATTATTTAATCAAGAACTGACCAATCAGTGTGTGTGTGTGTGTGATATCACTTACACGCTAATTCATTGGCTAATGTGATTGATAGATCATTAGGCAAGCCATTTTTGTGTCTGTTGATTGCCTTTAAGAACATACTTGAAAGATTCTATAAACGCAAGTAAGAAATTATCTTGAAAACAAGGCTAAAAAGGTCCTACAAAAAGGAAGAAGTTAATAAAAACTGTGATCAGCAAACTTGACTCCACCTCCTTTCTTTCTTAGCTTTCCCTCCTTTCTTATGACTTTGCTATGAAGTTCATTATTGAAATGTTTGATTTGCAGGGGGTGCAGGACATGTCAAGCTGGTGTGCTCTTGGGTTTTTCATGTGGCTACTTTGTGACAGTATTGACGGGAAAGTTGCCAGACTAAGAAATCTCTCTAGCCCATTTGGAGAGCTTCTAGACCACGGAGGCGACTGCTTCGCTCTCATGCTTTCTTCAATGACAATTGCATGCCTGTTGCGAGTATCTGAGACGCACGAAGTATTCTTTATGTGGTTTTTCGTGGATCTCTTCGCTAACTACATTTCAGAGCCATATACCATGTATATTTGTGGCAAATACCAGTATGCAAGGTAAATAAACTATCTTAGCTGATAGTTCATAGCAAAATTCAAAATGGGAACAAGAATATCATTCTGTAGAGGCTGCGACTTTAGTTCACTTATATAAGTTGACCTAGATTGAAAGTACAACAAGAACGAACTGAGGAGATATGGAAATTACCCTCGAAATTACCCAACTTTTATTTATCTACCAAGAATCCTGGTTAAGTATTAGGAATTAAGTTTTAATCCATGAGAATGGTATATAAACTGGTCGATGTTTTGGAAACATCGTAGAGTTATTGCTTTGGTTGTTCTTTTGAGGTCATATTGAAGTAGTTTTCTTTGTTTCCCTTTCAGTTTCGACTTTCTTGCAGTGGTGACAGCATTCACCTGTATTAGCCTCGTATCCGCAATATACGGCCTTGACTTTTGGACATACAACGTAAGAAAAATAATCTTCAACTCAGTTACTTTTTCTTTTGCATTTGCAAGTGGTCAGCCTTCAATGATACCTAGTTGATGTTTTCAAAGTAGGGACAGACTGGCAACCAAACAAGAGCCGTGTGATTTCGAAATCGGAGTTCTCGAAAAGAGCGCAAATTAAGTGAGCATAAAATGAGGGTTTATCATCAACTCCAGCAAAACACTGTGTCTTTAAAAGTTTCAAAATATATATTTATATATATTCACTTCAACAATCTTAAGTTAAAGATTTTACAAAATAATTCTCAAAAGAAAAATAATCTATCGAAACATCCACTAACGGAGGCCCTTTGGGCTGCTTTGTCCCTGTTTTAATGGCTTCTCATTTTATTTCATTTTAAATTCTTTTTACATAAAATCCCTAAAACCTTTTAGCTATGTTTACATCTCATCCTGCAGCTTTTCCTACTCAACCCCAGTCAAATTTATCTTTCACTGAAGTTTACTTTTTATTGACAACGTTAAATTATATTTCGTACTTTCTAGATTGTTCCTGCTGTGAACTTTCAATTTCGGCACATATTTTACATTGTAAAAATCGTGATTATTGCTGATATTCTACTGGTGAAATCAAGAGAGTTATATAACACTGTGAAAGGACTTCGCGAGGTATACAAATTGCTTTTGTTCGAAGGATAAATTAGAACTTTCATATCAAGGTTGTTATGGTAAGGGAAAGAAATATCATCATCACTGTTGGTGTATACAGAGATAATGACCGGTTTTGTCTAACTCGAAATCTAGCAGGGAGCATGACTACTTTCAGAACTTCAAAGCAAAGTGAATACATGCCGAAGTAAGAAGACCAACATAAGAATTGAAACTAGGAATTAAAGACGAACAAATCTTATCGTTATTATGAACTTCAGCACACATTTTTATCCGTTTCTATCAGAAATTTTGTCTCTATCTTATGTTTAACTCGATAATGATTCATCTAAAAACCCTGGGGCTTGCATTCAACAGTACCCCTGATCTCTACGTCCCTGCCCCCCACTTTTTCAGCAATTGTCCTTTCTTATTATCTCAATTAAGTCAATATTCATATTTTGCAGCCAAAGATGCAAGCAGTGAAACCTCTGATCCCGCTTCTAGTCGTTACGTTGTCAACCGTCGTCGCATTTTGTTGCTGCTCGTCAGAATTCTTCCAAAGCAATTCAATTCTATTTCTGCTTTGTTTCGGTTTTTCATTCGTCAAGATCCACATCCAGTTACTTGTAAGTATTTACTTTTGCTAATTTTCATTCACAGAGAATTTATCGAATCGTAAACAAAGCTAGAAGCTCACGGTTGTCGGTTCCCTTTTCGCTCATAATTGATTCCCAACGAATATATATAATTCTTTTGGTGGTACAAAACTTGAAAATGGCTTTGAAAAAAAGCAAACATTTAGTAAACTAAAGCTTTTCGTCTGAAACTCTTCAGAGTTTAAAACGTCAGAACATAGACCGAAAACTCATGCTAGGAAATATATATCCCAGTTGTGAATTGAAATAGGCCAATCAGAAACGCGAGCACATGACTGTTGAGGTTGACCAATCAGTGCCGCTTGCCTATTGAGAATGTTACCAATGGAATCCTAAGGTGAAAACAGGGGCGAAAATACTGGGGTGGTGTGGGGGGGGGCTGTGACACCCCCCCCCCAATCTAAAAAATAGTCGATTTCGCAGGGCAATCGAAGATTTCGCAGGGCAAGATTACGCAGAAATTCACCTCTGAAGTTCGTAAAGGGCCGTTTAGGAATTTTGAAATGGAAATATCATATTTGTTATGAACCTACCTTCCTGATATTGCATTTTAGAGAACGGAAAAGGTATGTAAGGAAAAGCTCCGTTATTTGCAAAGCGAAAGCATGTCTTACCGAAAGTCATAGCCAATGGATGCAATGATTTATGCAAATGTTTATGAGGGCAAGGTTGAGTCCATATAAATTAATTTAAGTTGTAAACTATTTTCATGACAGGCACGGCGTCACTGGGGGGAATAGGGGGCTGAAGGCCCTCACTTTGGTCAAGATAAGAATATTTTATCATTTTTTCTATTAATTTTTAACAGTGCGTGAAATAAAAAGAGAGTAAACTGTTAAGATGCCGATTTTGTTTCATTTAATTACTAACTTTTTCACGATAATTTTTATTATTTTTCTTTTATTTGCATTAATTCAGTAAATCACTTTCTGTATCATTGCAATGTTTTAATTTTGGATGGCTTTCTTGATACAAGAAACTGCACATTTCTGTTCAGGAAATAAATTCTCTCAATAAAAACAACATCTTCCTCTGTCATTCACAACAACGTGCAGTCTGAAACAAAAGGTTGACATTTCTTTTCTTCCCCCACGTCTATCACTAGAGTTTTAGCATGACATGCCCCTCCGTATTTTTCCCAATAAACAATAATCAGTTTTTTAGCACAATAGTATTTTGCTAAATTTTAGTCTGAAAGATGCTTTTTAGCCCTATTACAAGGTATAATTTCAAAAATTTTCTTCACGTCGGACCCAACCATGGTGGGTCCTCCTATATCACTAAACTTGACTCTTAGTCCCCCCGGAATCAATTTCGTTGCTCCGCCCATATAATGCACCAAAAAATTATATGCCACGAGATAGAAGCTTTATTATCAAGGGAAACCAAATTTGACATATAATTAACGCTCACATAGAGAAATAGATATTTCATAGGCAATGAAGTTTCAAGTTTGTTTTCATTGCTTGGAAGTTTTCCCTTGGTAAAGACCAGTGTACACTGGTGAAGCTTTCACTAGTAACCTATAGAGTATAAACAAACCTTTGCTACGAGGTCTGCAGGGCACCACTCAGTTTTGCAGGGCAGAAACCCTTTTCACCCCCAAACCTACTGGCCAAGTTACGCCCCTGGGTGAAAACGAACTCCTTTTGTCTACATAGTAGCAGTTTTTTCGTGCTTATGTAGATAGATTCCAAAACTGCTAGGTGGAACGACGATCGGGCTTTACCAATAATCCGAAACATGTCGCCATTATGTATAATTCTCAAAACCGTTACCATATGCTCGATTCCAGCTCGAATAGCAAGATATTTCTCAAATCCTTTGTTAAGAATAACGATTCCGAAGAACGTAATTTGGTACCTTCGATAATGTGTTAATTACCGGGGTTCCGAGGAGTGTAGAATTCCCTTTTGCATTTGCATTTTGCATTCCCATAAGACTTTTGCATTTTGACTATATTGCCTAAAAGAGCTGTACAAATCTGGCACAAATTGGTTGAATATGGCTACATGGACGCACCAGTGGTCCTCTAGGGGGTCTGAGAAATGATGGTGCATTAACTAATTTTCAAATTCTCAGCATTTTATCGTTATCAACTTCTATGTTTCAGCTGGCGCAGATGGTCAAATCACAGATAAAGATTTTCGACTATGCATTGCTTTTTCCAATATTTGTTTCATTCGGAATCATATTCTGTGAAACACCGAAGATGGAAAAGAATTTTATTCAAATATTTTCTGTAAGTTCAATATGTGTACAATATTTTTTGAACACGAGAGGACATTCTCAAATGAGCTTTTGAGTTTTTATATGGGAAAAGAAGAGGAACTTCAAGTTATGATAATTGAAAAAATGAAATTCCAAGAACTTTCTAAAACTGAAATAGGACGGCCACTTTGAGTAAAAATTGTAAATGACATTATTCTTAAGCTTCTCTGTATCGGTAAAAATTTATAATTTAACCAAACACCAGTTTCTCAATTCATTAATGTTCTTTGTTGGAATAAAAGCCTAGTTTGAACCATTGGCGCTTCATTTATCATTCATCGGCGTGACTTTAATTATAACCACCATTCTTTGTTTTAAAATAATTTATGTCCTTTTTTATCTTTCGTAGATTATCACTGCACTGGATACAACAATTTATTTTTTCCGTTTGGTTTATGAATTCTACAGAGGTCTTTATGTGGAGAACGTTGAGGATCCGCGAAAATGAACCGACGATGCATTTCAAATTATGCATTTTATCTAAGACAATTATGGTTCTTGTTATTTCGTTGGGAAGCATCCAATTTATTTACTTGCTTAAGTCTTATTCCGTTTATTTACATGATACCTTTTTGAACTCCGATATCCGAGTTAATTTATATGCTTTGTGATTTGGCAGGCTTCTTGCTTGCTGCGGATTTTAAAAAGAAATTGTTGCAGGGGTTATTCGAGCGTGGTTTTGTTTACCGTTTTGTGGTGTTGTAAATTTGATTTGTGTTGTTGTGACTTTAATTTTGTGTTGCTGTAAACAAATCGACCCTCTGGAAAAATGTTTCGTAAAATATAAGAAATCGTTTGGTAAAACTATATGAATTTCCACTCAATATAAAACTCAAGATATTTGATTCCAATTTGATTTCCCTTTTCTTAGAAACCAAAGAAAATGTATACCCTTTTTCCTGAAATTAAGTAATTGAAATAAGGCCAAACAAAGAAAAATTGGAAGCTATATTTAGATTCCTATATCATACACTCTATCTTCTATTATCTATTTCCTAGATATATGACAAAATTGAACCCCTTTCTCAGAGATATTGAAGACACGGCTGCTTGCACTTGACAATAAGAGTGGACCCGCCGGGAGACTGTCGAATCCGTTCCCTCGAAATCTTTATACCTTGCGCTGCAAGATAACCGGCAAGGGCCTTTTGGATTGAGCTGTTTAATTTCTGCAACTCTAAAATCCAATGCCTCATCTGGAATTTGGCTGTGCCCCCTTGCCTTCAAGCCGTAAAATGAAATTCGTCTTTCAAACTGTCAGACTGTCCTCGTGGAAACATGCAACAGGCTGCTGATTTGCGGGACAGAGAACCCCAAATCCGAAAGAGACAAAACCTGCAGCTCCGAAATGTCAAAAGATGGTCTACCCTCATGTCCATTGTAGGTTAATGGCACCCTAGCCATCTTGCTGGCATCTTCTATCGACCTTCGTGCAGCTAGAGCGTCTGAATAGATGTCTTCAGGCAAGTGTGTTACTGAGTCAATGAAACTGATGGCATCCACAACTAAATCGACAGTTTTTAAAACATCATCAAAATCAATATTATTTTTAGCATTTAAACTGAAACATACTTTTTCGATACATTGGCGTACAATTTCTATGAGCTCTTCCATTGTGTTTTCAAAAGAAGTCATTTAAGGTCCTCGGGCCTATTGTGTCTTAGTACTCTTGATACTCTATGTTTGGTAGTTCCAGGCTCCAAGTAATAAAAAAGGATATCAAGTTTCGACAAAATCTACCATGTTATGAAACAGGAAGTACAATGTTATAAATCAGAGAGTACAATTTTACAAGGAAGAAAGTGCCATTTAATAGCATAGGAGTACCATTTCACAAAACAACTAGTACCATTTTATGAAACAGAGGGTACCGTTATTCGAAAGTAGGTACCATTTGATGAAATGGACCAATTTTAGAAAACTAATGGTACAATTTTAGAAAACTAATGGTACAATTTTACAAAACTAATGGTACCATTTTATAAAACAGGGGTACTCTTAATGAAACAGACGGTACAATTTCAGAAAACAAACGGTACCACTTTATAAATGCAAGGTAAACATTTTACAAAAAAGCATTAGCACAATTTTGGCGGAAACGACACCCCATAAGTTTGGGCTCGTCTTGATAGTCTGATATGTTGATACTCTTGTGGGTCAGCAATTGTTCTTGGCTCATTTCATAAACTTGAAAATATTCACAGACCTGTCAACTCTCCCGGTTTTGATTGCTTTTTCCCGGCTTCCCGGTTTTAAAATTTTCTCCTGATTTCAAAGATGTCTAGCAGAATGTCTAGGAAGATTCTTCACCGAATGTTCGATTGAACTGCGCATCTTATGCTTCAAAGACACATTGAATTCCACATGACAAAATTTTTTTCTTAGTGCTTATTGATTAACAAAAGACATTAAAAGTTATTATGAAGATACTTCTCGTGTTCTTTTTTGTCATAAACTCTTCGCCGAGCACAACGTTTTATAAGGTATATTTATTCCCTTAACAAATTACTGTGATCTCCCTGTTTTTGACCAAATCTCCCTGTTTTTCTTTTGGAAAAAAATCTAAAATCTCCAGGTTTTGAAAATTTAAGATTGACAGGTCTGTATTCATGCCAAGCTTTTGAAGCGCTATGGAAATATTTCATTTGGAAAAGCATGCTGTGGCATTTCTCTATGACCCAACATCAGCAAAAGTTCAGTATCTCCTCTCAATGAAAGATCTTGTCACTTCAAATGAGTTTTATTATCATGATGCCTTGGCTGGTGTAACAGAACTATTTCTAACATATCTTGCATTTGCCAATGAAATTGCACAAGGTTCCTTCCCTGTAGGAACAATTCTAAATTCAATAGATCTTACTTGTGTGAAAGAATTCTGTGCAACAATGTCACAATTCAATCCTTCGATAAAATTTGTCTCTGACTATCTTTTTGTGGCGGGTCTGTCTGTATCGGGGCTATTAGAAATTTGGTGATTTCAATCTTGACCTAGCATTCACAAAGCTAATAACACCCTTACAGTTTACCACTAGACGGATTAACTATGGGCCTGTTCTTGTCTATCACATCCGTGACATGAAGCTTCTGCGACTTTTGAAGAAACAGCTGTTAGAAGTCTCTGGATTTCTAATGAATCAGACAGACCTGGTTACTGTCGGCCACAAGATCAAAATCTTGTTACATTGTTCAATAACAGTGCCAAAAATTGCTCCAAACTCGGCACAGTTCAAAACGTACTGAACAAAGCTTCAATGATTAAAGAGCGCGAGAAAGGTCATAAGAACTTAAAAATTGAGCTTTTCTCTAACAATTATTCAATACATGCCCTTCTACATGTCTTACATTCCCTTCATTGCAAGGACATTTGCTTGAACAAAGAGTTGATAAGTGTTTATAAGTTAAGGGAAAAGCGGCGTGACAAGTTTATTGCGGTTAAAATTACCCAAAAAAAGGCTTTAACTGTACCACGAAAACAAACAGCCAGGCAACAAAAAGTTCCGTTAAATTAAGCCAACATTCAAATTGAGGCCATGGCTGGACTTTTGCTTCAGTCAACTGGCATGCAAGTGACATTGTCTGAGTCATGGACCCCTGTTCATTTTCCAAAAAAATCAGATCTCACCCTGTGGTTGTTTAAGCACTGTGAATCTGCCTTCGTTAATGAAAGACAATTTGAAACTGTCACAGAATCTCACAACAATGTCACTTGCATGATCCAAGATTGCATGTTCACATTGAGGCAACTAGACATACCTACATGCACCTATAGAGAATTGGCAAGTATCATGCTGGACAAGACAGTTGTTCCCAATGCTCGAAAGTATGGAAATAAGGACCAGCATTTCACACTGATACAGACATTTGACAGGCAAGCTGATCAGACCAAAGGATGCACTGAATCTACCTGTTTCCCCACTCGAGTATAGTGATATTCAAGTTGATGACAGGGAACAAATTAAATCTTTTGAAACTTGTTGGCTAGATCGCGACAATGGCCGCCAAAAGATAATAACAGTATATGTGAAGTCTTGTAAGGATATCCCATTTCTAAGACCTAAGATGCTTCCTTACAACTTCACCCATGTTATCATAAGGAGTAATTCAGGAATTTCTGCTGCTTACACTGTTGGCAGCATTGGGAATATCTGCTTGTCCACTCATGATTACACTTGCATGCATGCTGAGGCTGATACAGTTGTGTTTTTTGCTTTGAAACGCTTTTGGAAAATAATTCAAAAGTAAATGGAAATTCAATATTGAAATGTTCCCCAGAAGCTGACAATGTGACAATTCACTTGCTTGAACATAGATTGATACAGGATCTTATTCCAAAATATTTCATCAAGCTTTATTGCTCTGTCCGTAACAAGGTAGTTGATTTTAAGACAGGTAAAACAACAAAGAGGCCAAAAGAAAAAGCGAATATTGAAGAACTTCAAGCACTAAGTTGAAAGGTGAAATGAATTTTTTCATTAATGTTGACAAGCTCAGATATTTTCCAAAAAACTGTTCATGCTATTAAGAGCCTTAGGGCTTTGAGCATATTCACTGGAAATGACAAAAGTCCTGGTATCTGGCATATTACAAAGTCACTCACTCTCAATGTTTACCACAAGGCATGCAAAGAAGATGTCCTGTCATCTCTTGTGGATGCATCTACAGGAAAATTATCCAGCAATAGCTCCTTTAAGGAAGCACTTATGTTACTGTTGGCAAGGTTATACTTTCACATGTACAGAGTGTCAATCAGGAAGTTTAACAACATAACATGGCAAGTTAAAATTTCTAATGGTGCAACCATCTTAAAGCTTCTCAGGAACATTGGTTGCCAATATGTTAAGGGTTGATTAGACAAAACACCTCCAGTTGATGGTGTATTAGATCAAATTTTTTATGGCAAATGAATATGACCATATTTTTTCACCAATAATTGATTATCTAAATCCCATAGAGTGTGCCTTTGAAGAGCATTAGGGAGGGCTTTGACCTGTCCTTAATAACAATGTGACACCTCTCCAACAGAATCAGGTAATGATCAGTCACATAGATCAAATGCTTTTTGAGAATCTTGGGAATGATAATGGATCCGATCATTTTGATTTTGACTTGCATGAATCATGTGATGTTGACTGCCAAACAGACACGGAAGAGGCTATGACAAACATTGGTATCAGTTCCTCCAACATCTTGAATTCCATTGAATTCCAGAAAGTGGCTGGTAATAAAGAGTCTATGGATATCGATGGCCTCTTTCCTTTTTTTATCTTTCGTGGCTGAAAAGACAATAGTGAATTTTAGAAGAAATGTGTTTGATAAATTTAAACAAATGTGCTAGAGTGGGTGTTTAATTAAATTTCGTGCTGGAATTTTTGATTATTTTGCTTTCAGCTAGTAGATATGCTGAAAAAAAGAAATGGTTTCCTGAGTTACAGAATTACAATTTGGTTCAATTTTGGTTGTTTAGTTGTGTTTCAGTTTATAAATATATTTTTCTAAATAGACTTGATTTCTGAGTTTTGATAACCAAAACCATTGTTGTTAAGTTCAGTTGCAGTTTGTGTATCCTGCACATATCAAATTACTTCCCTTGGGTTTGTTTAACATAATGGTTCTATTTCTATAATTGGTTTGGTTCCAGTTTGTAATTATGCTTCACATCAATGGCCTGAGTTTCTGAGTTTGGTTCTGCTTTGGCTGTTAGATTTGGTTTCAGATTGTGTATCCTGTACATAGTAAATTAAATCCCTTAGGTTTGCTCAACATAATGGTTCTATTTGGTTAACAACAGCCTAAAACATTTTAGTTAAGTCAACTTGATTCCTAATTTATATAATTTCTGGTTCCAAAACTGTCTTAAACAGGCCTTCCGGAGAAAGGCTTGTGATTGCACTCACATGTGCTGGTACATGCCTCCCCACACGGAGGAGTGTGTTTAATTGCATGCCTATTTTTGGAATCATTCGTTTGTTTTTTAACCAAAGCACTGGAAACTAACAAGGTGACACAAAAACAAGAAATTATTTTGCATTTTTTATTTTGATGTGCTTTACCACTCTTGTCTACCATACTTTGTTTGTAACCTTATTTTAATTCGATATTTTTCTACCTTTACATATATATATGGATATATACATACAACTAATCTAAATAGAATCTACTGCATAACAAAAGAAGAGGATATAACTAAGGAAATAAATACGTACATACATAAGCTAAATATATGAAGCAACTTGGATATGAATGGTCAAATATTACAGGATATTGATATCATTATATTTACAAACATTGCATTTGCACCATAATACTGGGTCACCATAATCATTTTGAAGAGCTGTTGTGATGAAACTTGAATGCAATTAATGCAATTAAACACAGAATAAATTACCATAGCACCAGGGCTAGTAGTAGTCAGGACAGAGCACATTTTTTATAAGACCTGTGTTAGCATGCACGTGTTTCTAAAATACCATTTTTGCATGGTAAATTAAGTTAGATTTTTAAACAAAAGACAAAAGACTTCCAGTTTAGACAAGATTTGTGCCATATTTCTTCTTATCTACACTCGTAAATTTGGCTTCTTCATATGCCTAAAACAGTCTAGGGGTGCGAAATGCCACACTTGCGCTAATTTATTCCCAGGAAGGCCTGAAAAATAACAACCTGATTCCTAGTTTATATCAACCAATGACTTGAGTCATTTCTGGCTTCAAACCTTTTTCTTGACAATAACCCAATACGGTTTAAAAATAACAACTTGATTCCCAATTCACGTCTACCCCCTTTGACTTGAGCCATTTCTGGTTCCAAACTTTGACAACAACAAAAAATAGTTAAAAAATGACAACTTAATTCCACTTTAATATCAAACCCCTTGACTTGAGCCATTTCTGGTTCCAAACCTGTCTAAGAATTACAACTTGATCCCTAGTTTATATCAAACCCCTTGACTCCAGATATTTTACATTCAAGGCCTTTAGGCAGAAGATGTGTTTCCTTATAAATTTCTGGACTATTATAGGCTAATGGGATCTGAAAGAGAGTCAGGAACAAAGCAATACGACGACGAGAATCCAATCTAATAAGTTGGAATTTAAAAATAAATTTAATTTATCGAATACTAATATTTCGCCCTAGCATGCAGGGCTTCATCAGAGTAAATAGAACGAATGAGGATCTGGCCATCAAATCACAATTTAGGCCAGGCAACAAAGCGTTACATTTAGGACTTGCACAAATCTGATGCACCATAACTATTTTTGATGCTCACTAACAGAAAATATTGCATCTACAATCAATAGTTTTGTGTACTTACATCAGTTCGGTTGTAGTAACAGCTCGCAGCTTCTTCATCAAGGCCGCCATTGCCCGTGTCATCAGTTGCCCAGCGACTGTTTCGTATTAGTGCGCATGCGTTAACGGCCTTCTGAGGGGATCAACTTAGCCGGGAAATATCCCAATAAATGTTCCAGGATCGATCTCCCAGGGTCGATCTCCCAGGACTGATCTCCCAGGATCTCGGGGCCCCCTGCAATTCAACTCAGTATGGCAAAAACAACACAAAGAAGGGAGAGTGAGCTTCGATAGCCATACAAACTCTTGAACTTATGGCGGGAACATTTGCTTCTCTATTCACAGAAATATCACAACGGTTGTCCGAAAATAAACAAGTGGATTGTCTTTCATCGGAATTTAGGTTATGTGATACAGATGAAGAGCGCATAAGCTGCATCTTGAAAACAGAACTGGTAGACCAGGCCCTTAAGGAGTGGCCTCACTGGGGCCAGTACAAAGACCAGAAGTCGTCTAGTTTGTCAGAAAAACTGCGTCTACAAGGTAATTCGTTATTCAAAAAGCAAAGTTTTACAGCTGCTCTTGAAAAATATACAGATAGTGTTTTCAATGCGGACTACTGTAATGAAAACTCACAATGTTTTGCTTTGGCCTTGGCAAACAGGTCAGCTGTTCTTTTCCAACTTTGTGACTTCTCTGATGCGATAAATGACGCAGAGAGGGCCCTTGCATATGGCTACCCTGAAAAGCTTAAGTATAAGCTACTAGAGAGAATAGGGAAATGCCACGTGAAGCAGAATAGGCAGCAGTTTGCAAAAAAGTATTTTAAAGCTGCATTAATGGCATTGTCGAAATCTGATTTGTCTGTTGACCAAAAAAACAAGCATGCATTTGAGTATTGCAAAATGGAAAAGCAATGTTCACCTGAAAATCTGAAAGACAAATCTCAGCCCTGGTGTGAAAAGGAAGGGACAGCTGAGAATGAAAAGGCAGATTCTAACCCCATTTATCCTTGTGCAACATCAGCTTTTGAAATTGTTTGTGACCCAAGCTTTGGAAGGCATGCCATTGCAACAAGAGAAATTGATGCAGGAGAGCTCATAATTTTTGAAAAGCCATATGCAGCTGTTTTGTTTCATGAAAACAGATTGACACATTGCTACCATTGCTTCAAAAGATGCAAGACACTAATTGGTTGTCCCACGTGCAGTTTTGTTGGGTTCTGTGATTTTGCCTGTAAAGATTTAGCAGTGCAGAGTTATCATGAATGTGAGTGTAAATTTCTAAGCACCCTCTATTTGGCAGATGTTGGGCTGGGACATCTGGCTTTGCAGATGGTTATAAAAGCTGGCTTTGACTACTTATTTCAGTTTAAAGAAAATGGACGGAGTAGCCAGAGTGGACTAAATGCTGATGGGGTATATGACAGTCTTGACTACATATCAGTATTCAGCTTGATTGGCCACAGTGACAAGAGGTCATTGAGTGACTTGTTTAAGCGAGCTGTAATGGCTGTGTTTTTGATGAAGTTTGTAGATCATAATGAGTTTTTCACATCTCCTGATGATGTGGAAATGCAGTTTGCAAAGAAAGTTTGCATTGGTGCCCACATTTTAAAACAGCTTCAAATGCTGCCTTGCAATGCTCACGAAGTATCTGAGCTGCAAATCGACAGGTCATCTATTGCTGACTCATACCTCAAAGAAATTGGCTCTGCAATTTATGCAACACTGAGCCTGTTGAATCATTCCTGTGATCCTAGTGTTGTACGACATTCTTACGGAAGTTCCTGTGCACTTCGAGCTGTGAAGCAAATTCCAAAAGGAGGAATGATTATTGACAATTATGGCTCATTGTATGCTGTCAATAACTTTCAGGAAAGACAAAGTTTGGTATCATCACAGTATTTTTTCATTTGCCAGTGTGAGCCATGCTCTGGGAGTTGGCCCATGTACCATGAATTACCTTCTGATTTTCCTGGTTTTCAATGCCCTGAGTGTAACTCAACCATCAAAAGTAAGGCAACTTCAAGTGCAGCAAAACTGCGTTGCAGTGCATGTCATTTGGATTTGGGCATGGCAGTGGCTGATTTTGAATTATCAAGGTCCAATTTCACACAGGCAATGGAGACAGTTTTGAATGGTGACTGTCCCAAGAAGCATTTGCCAAGCCTTCTCAGGCACCTTCAGTTAGTTTGCAAAATTATAAAGCTTCCATGGCAAGAATTTAATAACTGCCAAGAAATTGTGAAGCAATGTTTTTCAATGCTTGGAAATCACAATGATATCTAAAGTGTTGTTGAAAATCATGAAATTGCTTTACATCCCTAAAATTGAATTAAGTTTAAAATGAAACAGTGAAATTTTAAAGAATGATAATGGTATGCTTTGTAACAAAACTATTTCTATGCATCTGTGGATTAGCTAGACAACTTTAAAGTGTGTTTTGATTATAAATTGCATGTAATAAAAATGCACAAATATAGCTACTTTTGTTGCAAATGGTACTCTAAACTCACTGTGTTGTAAATAGACACTGGTTCAGTGGTGATTTGCACATGACCTGAATTCATTTTGAAAAGATAATATGAGCTCTGCTCCTCTTTTGCAGCAGAGTATTTCCAAAGGCTGATTCAGATGAACACTTCAGGTTAGAGGGGTTTATTTGTCCAATACTTTCTTAGTGGCAAGATTATTTGGAAAGTGCGTATAGATCTCTCTTAGAGTTGTTAATTGTGAGCAATGTCTCTCTATACCACATCTCATCATTTTGATGGAAGTGTAAGTAAAAAACTATATGTTATGTCGTAAACTATATGTATAGATTACGACATAATGCATAATTGTGGTATAAATAGTAAAATGATTTTGGCTGGTGATTAAACATCCACTCTGGCGGAGACTGGTAAACAACTGATATATTTTATAAGCTTCCAGTTGTGAAATGAACTCACATTGCCAGTGAAACCATTCCATGATCTTTTTATGACAAAATTGTTTGTCAGAGAGATAACATGGCTCTGTGTTTATGCCTAAAACCAGAGGAAAGGGAAGACACTCATTACTTTTCAAAAAAGGAGCAACCAGTTTTCTTTTATGACACCTCAGTATTTAGAGTAATTTCGTAGCAACTGCAAATATTAATACTTATATTTTGGTGGCTCAAAATTATGAAATTATCTTTATTGCTTTTTGAAAAATTTTAGATCCATGGACGCTACATTTTTATTATTTCTTCAATTTTTTAATTCGTGAACTCCAAATTTTGCGACAGACCCTCCTTACTGAAAGGTTGAGAATATCCCGTTTGGCCTTGAAAATATAAATGCTTTAAACCGCTGCAAAAAAGCCCATTTAAAGAGTCGTAAAATACGTATCTTTTACAGAGCCCGTGCAGCTGATCCTAGACTGGAGGGGCCATCCATGTAAAGAAAGTTTCCTCTTACCCCTTCTAGCGGCAACTGTGGCAAAAATTTTGCTGATGCTGTATGGCTAGTATACTTTGGTTTAATGTATCTGTTGTAACCTTTTATATTCGTATTTGTTTCTACCTAGCATCCGAAGGTAGTTTTCTGGACACTGAGAAGCTTATGCTTATCGAGCAGTGTCCTGGTCCTTCGTCTCGATGTGACCACACCTCTTGATTCCTACGCCTGGAATTACAGAGAGCTGGCGACTCTTCTCACTCTGGGTAAAAGTTTGGTCATGCCAGGGACTCGAACCACGGACTCTTAGGTCTGTAGTCAGCGCCTCTAACAACTGAATAATCCTTGCACCAACCTAAAACCTAAAAGAAAAGTGGGGAGGCAATGGCCCCCTGTGGCACGGGCCCTGTTTTATTAAGTAAGAAAGTTTCTGTTACAGTCATTTTAACAAAATTGTCGCTTAATCTTTAACAGTTATCCATGCAAATTGAAACGACTGCTTAACGAGATGTCTCCGAATGACAGGGTTGAAAAGAACAAGGAAACAAAATTGTTGCTCTTCGGCTGATTTTACATATCCGGACAACTCTTCGATTCAATATTACATGCCCAGCCGGTACCCATGGTTCAGATGAAAAGGACAGTGTTCAATTATTCATTAAATCAAGTGAGATTGTCAAATATCCCATAACTGTGAAGACGTCTTGTCAAGTCTGTTATATGGAGGTTTATATAAACGTCTTAGATGCAAATATTTGTGTCCCTATAGCAACACCCGAAGAAGAGAATGCCACATAAAATCTTTATCAAGTAATGCATCTGGCCACCAACAATTTGATTTATATTCTCACTTGTAGGTGGTTATTGCGTTTGAATTCTTCAGTCAAATTAGGGGAAACTTGACTTGATTTTAAGCTTAATTTTTTAGAAGTCTCGGCTATTTCAAACTTGGGTAGTTTTGTCATGGATTTTTGCAGAAAATGTTGAACAGCAAAGATGATGCAACTTATAAGAAGACTTTTTATCATTTGGTTTGTAGGACTTCATCTGGGTGCTGCTACAGGTACCTAAATCTCACTGCATTAACATACTCAAAGCATTGTTTATTTCGGGAATACATAAGAACTGCACATGCGAAATGTTATAAAGTAAAAAAAGACTCGGGTTGCAGCAGCACATAAATACTGCGCGATATCATTTTCACAACACAACAAAAGTTTCCTCGATTTATAACAGGCTAAGATTTAGTTTTTGTATTTAACTTATCATAATTCTATTTTCAGTTTGGTAAGGAGGAAGATCTTTCATAAATTTATCAATTTAGCATGAAAATCATGCGTTCTTTTCAGCCTAATGTTTCCCAGAAACTACGTCGCTAGAGTAGGATTTTGTAGTTATTTGCCAAGCCAGCAGGAATTCGCTATAAATTCGTCTTACTTTAAACAACAACAATTCCGCTACCCCAAAACTAAAACGAGTTCATAAAGAAAAATTATGCTTGGAAACCTAATGAAATCGAAACGTCGTTATACTTTGTTGGTTTGAAAATTCAAGATTATCTTGCAGCAGACGGCTGCTTTTTAATTTCTGAATCTTGGTTCTTATTTGAAGAATTTAGTTTACCATATTATCTACAGTTATGTATAGTATCTCCCAAAACACTGTTAAGCATGACAATGCAGATATAAAATCAGTAGACATTATCGTACTTGCAAGCTTTTTTCGAACACGTTTGGCTAACAAGTATACAAGATCTTTTCTGTTGACTATTGTACAACAAGACAGTTTGAAGTTGCTGGTCGAAGGATTTTATTCTTGATGTGATAATCACGCAATCTTAACAAATTGCGACTTTGAACCGTCTTGTTCTACACACTTAGGCTTTGCTTTACGGCCTCGAGCAGCCTTCGAAAAACCAATTAACCCTTTTTACAATTCTATTTCATCCCATTTTTGTACATTCAGCGTGTTTTTTCTTCATAGTCTTTGCTGCTGTTTTGCACGATAAGGAGGCAGGACTAAAATTCTCTGAGATTTTGATAAACAATTTGCTCAATGATGTAGTCAATGTTGCCCAAGAGGTGAGTAGGTACAACAATGAAAAGTTAAAGTCTCAAACCATGGCTACGATATAATATTTAGGGGCTAACAGTGTTGCCCGTGTAATATCGGCACTTACTATCAAATACATGGCTAAATGGAAAAATTGTTGAGAGGGCTAAACGAAAATGAGATGCATAATGAAATAGGAATGGTCCCTAGAACATCTTTTAGCTTTATCTATACAGGCACAGCCCAAATGAGTTTCTGCCGGTTTGAGGGAGGTTTTCCTTTGAAAAGTTTTGTTTCACAAGGCTTTGGCAGCAATAGAGAAATTCTATAAAGAAGCCACTTGGCCATTGTTTGCAGGTATCCTTTACTTGATAGTCTTTGTCAATGGATGTATTCAACTTGTCAAAGTCCCAGTTTTATGATAAGGAAAAGTTTCATCTGTGTCAAAGCAGATAAATTATGTCCAATGGGAGGGAAAACTGTTCTTCCTGGGAAAATCAAAGATCAGTGTTACTGTAACACTAGCCAGTTACATGTTATTGCAACCGTTGAAACACGAAATGCATGCAAACACTATTGATCAATCTCAATGTTTACTTGCAGAAACGATTACACTCAGGCACATACAAAGCAAGCGACCTTGCCGCTGTGCAGGCTATTCGGTCGTTGGAAAAATCTCTGTTCGAACTAAGCGCCTATTTTGCAGAGAATAAAACAGCATTGGTCAAAAACAAATATTTTCAAGGAGCCGGTAAGTCAATTAATCATTTCGACCCGATAAGTCTTGTCAATGATAGAAAATGGGATTACACCCCCCCCCCCGCCCCTATTTCAGCAAATTTTGTTAGGTTACACCAGATTTTTTCATGAAAGCTCTAAATATAAGCTTGATAATGAAAAACTTTAACGAAATAAGGTTAAAATATTATTTGCGTTTGAATGAGAGTAAGATGCAGTGAACATGTTTCTTCTTCATTGGGTATGCTAGTGAGTATTTTAGAGAAAATCTACTAATTCTTTCTGAACAGTGACAATTTTATCCTGCTTGTTATTTAGAATTATTTAAAGACGTCATGCCAGCACAGCTAAATTGTCTTACACAGACAGAAAATTACGCAAAAATCAATTGTTTTCTATTCATTTTGTAACTTTAAGGCGCCGTATTCCCTTGAAAGATTACCTCTCCAAACTTATTACAACATTGCTATATACCTACCAGAACACTGCCATCTTTTCTTGTATTTGCAGCTAATTCATACTGTAAAATGCTTTAAGTGATTACCTGTAGCATTGAAAATATTGGACCAAGAAGCGATCCTTGAGTCACCCCTTTAACATTTCTTAATGAAAAATGAGATACAATGACAATATACCTTGGTTAGGTTAAATCTCTTGCCACTAAGTCTCCTTGACAGAGCGCTTATATTCTTAAGCGAAGATCGCTAAAATCAAAGAAGCAATAAACACACCAGTGCACCTGAAAACCCCAGACAGCTCCTTTGCAGTCATTGTATTCTTGACCGAGAATGACGTACTAGAAAAGCAATCTGAATTACCAGCAGATACCAATAATTGCGCTTTACCTAAAGGTTTTTGAAAATCGCTTGTTTTTGAAGCTGAAAGTAGTTTCTAGATAAGACATTTGAATTGCTACTTTTCTTTTTAACAGCTCTTCAATTTTCAACAACAAGATGTGACTCGGTTGTGAGTAATAGATTTCCAAGAAACGCAGTGCCTCTCCCAGGTACATGGAGTACTCATGGAGACAGTGTTTATTACGAGGTTGACTGCAGAAGAAATAGCACAGGTATTTAACAAGAATAGGGCACACTAAATTTATTTTCTGTTGTTATTCCATTCTACTTCAGCGAACTTCCAACTTTTTAAACGATGTTACTTCACTTGTTTGTAAATGAGTATTATACTTCCAGTGTTTACCAAGTCGTGCTAGTAAATGGCTTTATCTAGCAAGTAGGCGAAGAAAATTATTGTACGATTTTCGTTGCAGATATTACTACGAATCAGTATAGAAGTTTACATGCAGAAATTCGTGTGAAGCGGGGTTTAGATGCGGCAAGAGTTGGTCAGGATAATGGCCATGGACGAAAAGGGAGAGTGCGAAAGTCGATGAGTGGTAAAATTCGTACTTTGTTGGTTTGGGATATCCTGTTTATACTCGTAACTTCTTCACTGCCAATGTGCTTTATCTTTTAATGGAAAGTGTTAAACGCAATGCTTCATTTATTTATTCATTTCCAAAATAATGCTTGTTATTTCGGCGATCTGGTTACATTTGACTATGTATAAGAACTAGTTTAATAAATCCATTTGAAAGTTTTTTGGTATTCTCAAAGACTTCATCATCAATCATCAGCTGCAAAGTGCACTCTTCAGTACCGAGTTTCATACAGTTTTATGTTTTTTTTGCTCAATTTTAGGGCCTAGCTTTTGTGGAAGCAAAGTTGTCTATGAAGGTCTATCTGGCAATATGACGTCACCTGGGTATCCTGGAAACTACAGTGCTGGCATATCTTGCGTTTGGCACATTAAGGTGCCAGTTAAGTACGCAGTGGAAGTCACGTTTGACGCGTTCCACCTTGAAAGTGACAAACGCTGTTTATTCGACAGTGTGGAGTTTTTCGATGGCTCAAGTACAAACTCCAAATCGATAGGAAAGTTTTGTGGATCATCGAAACCAATTGGAGTTCGATCTTCGCTAAACACACTCACCATCAAAATGACCACAGATAACACCATCGAAAGTTTTGGTTTTGCTCTCAGTTGGAACTACACAGACCCAAACTTTCCACGTAATTCTGTGCTTTTATTAGAATCGCTAATATATTGAAGTTTACCTATTCATAAAAATCTACGTAGTAATTTTGATACCAATCCTAACGAAAAGTTTGCTTTTATTGATTAGGTTTTCTCTCCCAGCTCAAATAAATTACGATTGATAAGCTTGCTATGAATCATCAATCTTAACATTGGTTGTATAAATACTTTATTACAGGGAAGTGAAACTTGCCTAGATATAGTGAACATTTTTTCTAAATGAAAAGACATAGCTGCAGAGCCTAGAAATAATAACAACAGGTACAGCATTATAATACTTGCTGTTCTCTTCCATTTCTGTCTGGAAGACGAACTAAATCATACTACTTGGTCATTAATTGATTAATTTTCAATTTTTGATATTTTGCTTTCTAGATCCTGGCTACATTGTGAACTCCAACATCGTTGTGGACCAAGTGGGGCCCCTTCCCTATGACCTGAACAAATTCAGTTTAGTTTTCAAGAAGCCTACCACTTGTTCTTTGAAAAGGTACTCTATTTCTTCTGCAGAATAAAAAAACACATAGATTTAGCGCCAATTTTGAAAAAATTACGAAATATAATAAAGACCCAGATCCCTCACAAAGTTTTGATACAGTTTAATTGACAACAACAAGAATGAAATTCTTATTCAAATTATTTTTTAGCAACAAGAAATCTTCTTTACACAAAACGTATCGAGACTTTCGTTAGCTTTCTGATAATTGCTTTCTTTCTCCAGCCAAGATGTCTACTGCTACTTTCAGTATGAGTCTTTCATAATTAGCCGTATCATCGCAACCACAACGTTACCAGCCATGAAGATGAATGGACAACAGGTCGTTGTTAAATTCGACCATGTTATTGTAAGTCAAGCTTAATTTACATATCTTACAAATTGATGCACCCGCTAAAAGATCTTGTCGCAGAAAACTAATTAGGCAAAATGGCAACTCTTGTCTTTGATGTTTTGAGAGCTCTAATCTTGTTTCAATTCGATGACCCGAGGTTTATCTAACATACAGGAAAATTTTGCCATCGTAAGCTTAAATGACTTATTGTTAGAACAATAATCAGGAAATTTAAAATGATTTATTTCTTTTTAGTATATATGATTCTTTTAAAACAGCCTTGCTGCCTTGTTTGACCACATTAAACGTTTACCATCAAGAATCGTCAATTCTTACCAATAGATTGATCTTTTTCACTTACTTCTTCGTTTTTAGGATCTCAAATACTATCCTTCTTTGTACGCTGCTAAAAAGTATTGCGTGACATGGAATGACACCATCTTGTGAGTCTTTATCTTTCTTGCCAGCTGATAACGATTTTTTTCGAATAGCATCTCATACGACCTAACCTGCTAATAAAAGCTTTCTTGTTATCATGCAGTGAAGTTAATATAAACAGTTTATTAGCGCCATTTTAAAAACGAATACAATCAGATGTATTGCCATTGATGTATAGGATCTCTATAGAATGATATTAACTTTGGGCAGCGGCCTTGTTCGAAAGGAGAAATGACTGTATCTGCAGGTGCTTCAAGCAAGTGACAGTAAACTAAAGAACATTGAGGAAAATGCTTCGATATGTTTCTTTAAAAATACCTGTCTATTTGGATGTAAGCTCCACAGTCTTTTTTAGTTTCACATCTTTCTTTAAATGTCTAGCTTAAGTAAAGTGGTGAATAGTTTTTCCAATAATTGAGTTCATCCCATGAAATAGGCGTTAGAAGAGTTTTTTATGATTCTTTTTAGGGCCTTTAGAGGATGAATTAAAAAAACCAGACGATGGTTTTTTTAACCTCTACTGTTTCTTTACACAGGTTCACAGGCAGTGGGTCTTGGACACGCAAAGGGGGGAAGATATACCGATCTGATGACTTCACAACAACTTGTTATTTTGAGCGGCCTGGAATTTATGCCGTTATTGCCGAACAGCACGTAGGTTATCCCTAAAAATGTACAGTGTAATTAAATTCATAAGGACAAGGCCTCTGCTTTACCAATATTGCCACAAAAACCAGGGTGCATGATCCTTCATACTGGGAACCAGTTCTATGTACGCGAGCCAGAGCCTTAAAAAACGGATATCAATAGCTGGGGATTTGTCCAACATTTGTCAGAATGTGAAAATTTGATGATGACCAACGAACTCGTAATATCCAAATATGGATCAAGGCTAGCCAATAGAAATAAAGGGAAAGTTGATTGGAGTACTTCGGCCAATCACTGTTGTTTTATCTCTGAAGCGGATAAATGTTTACCTTATCTAAGGTTTCATTCATGTTTCCTTCTTTATTTGAGGCCTAACCGATTTTGTATAGCCATTCCTTGCAAAGGTCACAATTTAACGATGAAAATTCTGGCATTTTTTTCTTAAATATTTGTAAAGCTGGGAATCATTTCATTTCGTATAGGATTGAGTTCCATATTTGGCAACATCTATATGAAACACTATTAAATCCATATATTCTGTAATGTGGCTCCGTTGTTTTAAATTTGGAGTTTCTTAAGTTTTATTTATTGAAAACATCCCATCCATAATATGTGGATCTAAACCCTTGAATGTTTGATGTATTTCTACTGCAAGATACTGTCAATTTTTTATAAGGGAAGTAATTTTTTTATTCTTTATGAAAAGTTGTTCAAAAGTTGATTGATAATCATCATGAACTATCCTCATTGCCCTTTCGTGAATCGGCAATCCTGACTAAAACATTTAACTTTTTTCCAACTTTTTTGCAAAAGCTTTCAATATGTTCCTTCAGTCTAAGTTGATGGTCCAATGTTACTGCTTATAATTTAACATTCGTTCTTTCTTTGATAGAACAACCATGGATTTGAATTTAACATTCCTCTAAATTGGATCGATTGTCCCCTGAACCTAAACTCTCTATCGTACATCGAACTATTGAAACAATCTATTTTGAAAATATTATAAGATTGAAATATTTTTACATTTGAATACATATGAGTCTAGCACTTTTCATAAGCATTTTTGAAATATTTGTAAAACTTGTGCAACAATCTCCTTATCAAATACCATCTTTTTAGTTCGAAGAGGAATTCGAAATTTTTCGATTTACTGGTACTTTCTACGCTGGAATATTCTTTTCTCTCATCTGGTTAATTATTCTAATGGGCCAGTGGGCATTTTCCAGGTTTGTATTCCAAAATCACGTTTTTACGCATATCTCATAATCAGTATTACTAACTTTTTATTCTAACTCGGGAGTTTTGGAGGCAAAAAATAATTTCTTATCAATTTGCTTCCTAACAACATTTAAACTTTTGCTGTAAAATCACGTCTTCTTTCAGATGATATCTCCGACAATATTTTGGGAGAACTCTTATCTTAAGTCAACTAAAATTGCAACTTAAAAGGTTTTGCTAGCATATGCATGTTTTTTCAGATTTCTTTTGTTTTACATTAGAATGGTATTTCCTACCACACAGTTCAACGTTAAATACTCTAAGGTCCTTAATAGAAGGAAGGGACGCTTATTCATTTTTTGTTTTTTTTCTGACCCCCGAGCTTATTTGGACCCCCCCCCCGTTCCTTTGGTCTTGCAGGTGGGACATTTCTGTAAAGTTTCTCTTGAATGAAGAGGTTGCATTGTACAAAAGTTTTAACATAGAGAAGTAGTGACATCCTAAAAAGATTTACATAGGCCTGACTGATGTACACAATGATAATTAGCCTGCTCATTTTAGTAATACAACAATACATAATTACATGGTGATAATTGTCATTTTGCTATTGATTGTATTCAGAAGAAAATCTCTTTGACCCCAAAAAAGAATCATCACGTGTTTTTTCAGATTTTTCACATTTCCGACTCCCCACTTACTAGGACCCCCCCCCCC
>NW_027019365.1:13995574-14096601 GCF_013076305.1 Rhopilema esculentum | reverse complement strand
CATTGGTTGTATAAATACTTTATTACAGGGAAGTGAAACTTGCCTAGATATAGTGAACATTTTTTCTAAATGAAAAGACATAGCTGCAGAGCCTAGAAATAATAACAACAGGTACAGCATTATAATACTTGCTGTTCTCTTCCATTTCTGTCTGGAAGACGAACTAAATCATACTACTTGGTCATTAATTGATTAATTTTCAATTTTTGATATTTTGCTTTCTAGATCCTGGCTACATTGTGAACTCCAACATCGTTGTGGACCAAGTGGGGCCCCTTCCCTATGACCTGAACAAATTCAGTTTAGTTTTCAAGAAGCCTACCACTTGTTCTTTGAAAAGGTACTCTATTTCTTCTGCAGAATAAAAAAACACATAGATTTAGCGCCAATTTTGAAAAAATTACGAAATATAATAAAGACCCAGATCCCTCACAAAGTTTTGATACAGTTTAATTGACAACAACAAGAATGAAATTCTTATTCAAATTATTTTTTAGCAACAAGAAATCTTCTTTACACAAAACGTATCGAGACTTTCGTTAGCTTTCTGATAATTGCTTTCTTTCTCCAGCCAAGATGTCTACTGCTACTTTCAGTATGAGTCTTTCATAATTAGCCGTATCATCGCAACCACAACGTTACCAGCCATGAAGATGAATGGACAACAGGTCGTTGTTAAATTCGACCATGTTATTGTAAGTCAAGCTTAATTTACATATCTTACAAATTGATGCACCCGCTAAAAGATCTTGTCGCAGAAAACTAATTAGGCAAAATGGCAACTCTTGTCTTTGATGTTTTGAGAGCTCTAATCTTGTTTCAATTCGATGACCCGAGGTTTATCTAACATACAGGAAAATTTTGCCATCGTAAGCTTAAATGACTTATTGTTAGAACAATAATCAGGAAATTTAAAATGATTTATTTCTTTTTAGTATATATGATTCTTTTAAAACAGCCTTGCTGCCTTGTTTGACCACATTAAACGTTTACCATCAAGAATCGTCAATTCTTACCAATAGATTGATCTTTTTCACTTACTTCTTCGTTTTTAGGATCTCAAATACTATCCTTCTTTGTACGCTGCTAAAAAGTATTGCGTGACATGGAATGACACCATCTTGTGAGTCTTTATCTTTCTTGCCAGCTGATAACGATTTTTTTCGAATAGCATCTCATACGACCTAACCTGCTAATAAAAGCTTTCTTGTTATCATGCAGTGAAGTTAATATAAACAGTTTATTAGCGCCATTTTAAAAACGAATACAATCAGATGTATTGCCATTGATGTATAGGATCTCTATAGAATGATATTAACTTTGGGCAGCGGCCTTGTTCGAAAGGAGAAATGACTGTATCTGCAGGTGCTTCAAGCAAGTGACAGTAAACTAAAGAACATTGAGGAAAATGCTTCGATATGTTTCTTTAAAAATACCTGTCTATTTGGATGTAAGCTCCACAGTCTTTTTTAGTTTCACATCTTTCTTTAAATGTCTAGCTTAAGTAAAGTGGTGAATAGTTTTTCCAATAATTGAGTTCATCCCATGAAATAGGCGTTAGAAGAGTTTTTTATGATTCTTTTTAGGGCCTTTAGAGGATGAATTAAAAAAACCAGACGATGGTTTTTTTAACCTCTACTGTTTCTTTACACAGGTTCACAGGCAGTGGGTCTTGGACACGCAAAGGGGGGAAGATATACCGATCTGATGACTTCACAACAACTTGTTATTTTGAGCGGCCTGGAATTTATGCCGTTATTGCCGAACAGCACGTAGGTTATCCCTAAAAATGTACAGTGTAATTAAATTCATAAGGACAAGGCCTCTGCTTTACCAATATTGCCACAAAAACCAGGGTGCATGATCCTTCATACTGGGAACCAGTTCTATGTACGCGAGCCAGAGCCTTAAAAAACGGATATCAATAGCTGGGGATTTGTCCAACATTTGTCAGAATGTGAAAATTTGATGATGACCAACGAACTCGTAATATCCAAATATGGATCAAGGCTAGCCAATAGAAATAAAGGGAAAGTTGATTGGAGTACTTCGGCCAATCACTGTTGTTTTATCTCTGAAGCGGATAAATGTTTACCTTATCTAAGGTTTCATTCATGTTTCCTTCTTTATTTGAGGCCTAACCGATTTTGTATAGCCATTCCTTGCAAAGGTCACAATTTAACGATGAAAATTCTGGCATTTTTTTCTTAAATATTTGTAAAGCTGGGAATCATTTCATTTCGTATAGGATTGAGTTCCATATTTGGCAACATCTATATGAAACACTATTAAATCCATATATTCTGTAATGTGGCTCCGTTGTTTTAAATTTGGAGTTTCTTAAGTTTTATTTATTGAAAACATCCCATCCATAATATGTGGATCTAAACCCTTGAATGTTTGATGTATTTCTACTGCAAGATACTGTCAATTTTTTATAAGGGAAGTAATTTTTTTATTCTTTATGAAAAGTTGTTCAAAAGTTGATTGATAATCATCATGAACTATCCTCATTGCCCTTTCGTGAATCGGCAATCCTGACTAAAACATTTAACTTTTTTCCAACTTTTTTGCAAAAGCTTTCAATATGTTCCTTCAGTCTAAGTTGATGGTCCAATGTTACTGCTTATAATTTAACATTCGTTCTTTCTTTGATAGAACAACCATGGATTTGAATTTAACATTCCTCTAAATTGGATCGATTGTCCCCTGAACCTAAACTCTCTATCGTACATCGAACTATTGAAACAATCTATTTTGAAAATATTATAAGATTGAAATATTTTTACATTTGAATACATATGAGTCTAGCACTTTTCATAAGCATTTTTGAAATATTTGTAAAACTTGTGCAACAATCTCCTTATCAAATACCATCATTTTAGTTCGAAGAGGAATTCGAAATTTTTCGATTCACTGGTACTTTCTACGCTGGAATATTCTTTTCTCTCATCTGGTTAATTATTCTAATGGGCCAGTGGGCATTTTCCAGGTTTGTATTCCAAAATCATCTTTTACTAATATCTCATAATCAGTATTACTAATTTTTTATTCTAACTCGGGAGTTTTGAAGGCAAAAAATAATTTCTTATCAATTTGCTTCCTAACAACATTTAAACTTTTGCTGTAAAATCGCGTCTTCTTTCAGATGATATCTCCGACAATATTTTGGGAGAACTCTTATCTTAAGTCAACTAAAATTGCAACTTAAAAGGTTTTGCTAGCATATGCATGTTTTTTCAGATTTCTTTTGTTTTACATTAGAATGGTATTTCCTACCACACAGTTCAACGTTAAATACTCTAAGGTCCTTAATAGAAGGAAGGGACGCTTATTCATTTTTTGTTTTTTTTCTGACCCCCGAGCTTATTTGGACCCCCCCCCCGTTCCTTTGGTCTTGCAGGTGGGACATTTCTGTAAAGTTTCTCTTGAATGAAGAGGTTGCATTGTACAAAAGTTTTAACATAGAGAAGTAGTGACATCCTAAAAAGATTTACATAGGCCTGACTGATGTACACAATGATAATTAGCCTGCTCATTTTAGTAATACAAAAATACATTATTACATGATGATAATTGTCATTTTGCTATCGATTGTATTCAGAAGAAAATCTCTTTGACCCCAAAAAAGAATCATCACGTGATTTTTCAAATTTCCGACCCCCAACTATCAAGACCCCCCCCCCCAACTATCAAGACCCCCCTTCTATTAAGGACCTTAGAGTAATCCCCCTAAAGAATAATGCATTTTATGTGATGTACATCACATACAGCCAAGATAAGATAAAGCATACGACTTGTGACATGGCACTTCAGTTGAGATAAAGAAGATTATCCGATGAAAACCTACTTGAAATGAATGTCACGGAAGGTTTAGGTCAACTATAGCAAGCATTTGTCTGTATTATTGTGTATTGGAAATCTCGCAATAATTTTCTTTTTCAGACGAATTAATGTTCCCGAATGGATAAACTTCAACCAAGCTTTGTCTTTGGTTCTCTTTGTCGGTGTTGTTCTTTGTGGGCTTCAACTAAATTATACCAAAGTGAGTTTCAAGTTTCTTGCCTTCCGACATTATATCTCATTGTGAAAAGCGAAAAATTTCCAAGTGTAAATGTTTGAGTCAGTTGCGTACCAAGGGTGCCAGATTATAAAGGGGCAAAGAATGGATAATTTATAGGTTAGAGACCAGGAAGTGTCTTGCCTACAGAATTTTACGGTAATTGCTTTTATAGAACACTAAAAACACGCTTTATAAAGGGGCAAAGAATGGATAATTTATAGGTTAGAGACCAGGAAGTGTCTTGCCTACAGAATTTTACGGTAATTGCTTTAAGAACACTAAAAACACGCTTAAAACAAATAGTTGAAGATTATGCCAAAAAGCTTCTTGTCTGACGGAGACAGACCTCCAAACTTGCTCAAGAGTAGAATGTTGAAAGAGGATGTTTAAAGTCTAAGCGTTTAAGCAGATGTGTGATAACTATGGGTAAGAGGGCTTGAAAGAAAAGTCACATTAAATTGCTTTTAGCAGTTTGCTTGATCATGAGAAGGAACAAAATAACTATTCTTCATTTGTTATTTTTTCTATGATACCCATCCTCGTTTGCATTTGCTTTCAAATACACTGATTGGAACATTGACATCGAGCCCTTCTTTTAGAGCATGTGTTCATTACTGGCCTTCCTCCTCTATTATTTTGGCCTTGGCGTTTTCTTCTGGCAATTCCTCAAAGCTGCACAGCTCAGTGGAAAGTTTGACGACTTTTTTGCCAGCGGACGCAACATCTACCTTTTCTACTTCCTCCTTGGATGGAGTACGTTGCAATTTTATTCTATCCCTTTTAAAACTATTAAACATTTGAGCAAATAGATAAAGAGTCGATTTATTGTAATGTACCCCTAAACGCCTTGCTACGTAATACTCCAGTTGATTTTTTTTAATCATATGAAGATTGAATTAAGCATCGAAGAAAGTTTAAAGTCCGGATAAAGAACAAATTTAAATGAGAATAGTAAACTTCTACCCTCAGGTTAGCAATTTAGATGGCGTGAGTGTTCAAATTCGGCTCATAGGTCAAGATGGTAATTTATATTTGACTTGTTCATGGATATACGACAAGGTTTTTTGAAAACGCTCAAAAGCTGGAAGTAAGCTGAAAACACTTTTACAATTTTCAACAACGATAATAACTTTTGCACACCCTTATTAGGCCTCGCAGAGACTTGATAGATGTTCATCTTACGTTACCTTTATTGTTTTTCATTCATTGTTTTTGGTGGGTAAAATATTAGCTAATTAAAACCAACTTACTTTGCATCATAACTAGGCACTCAAAACTTTTGCCTGATTTTTGCAGCATTACCAATGTTCATTGCTGGTATGGCAGCTGGTGCTTTGTTTATCGAAAGAGATGCATCGCAAAGGTGTGTTATTTGCATTTGACAAGTGGTATATGTCACGTAGTAACAGGTCTAGGGTCATTAATAAGCTGAAAGGGGGTGGGGGATGGAGAATATTCATTACGGCTATTACTTGGCTTGACAAGCAACACGTCATCGTCATTACCTTGACAATCACCGAATTTGTCAATTTAGGACCTGAAACAGTTGTCGATTACTTCGTTCCATTTTAGTAGATCTGCAAAAATTACCGCTCCTTTGCTTAATTGTAACTTTATGCAATCGTTTCTTTGCGCTCGAAGAAACATTGAAATTTCTAGACTTTTTTGCAACTTCTTTTTTGCAACGTGTACGCTAGCCAAAATAAGATCGTTTCTACGCCAACGTTAAACACGACTGAGTTAATGCATTTTTTTTTCAAAAAACCACTCATCTGAAAATTAGCTCTGGCCTACTATCCTGCAATATTACAAAATTTCTAGCTAATTATTCAGTTAAGGTTGCACGGTTAATAAAAAAGACTATTCTGTTAATTCTGGCATTGGTACTGTTCAAATTTACAGATTTTAAAAGGCCTTAACTCCATGACAGTACCATGAACAAGGAATTCAATGGGGACGGGGTGCGCAGGTACTTCCCCCAAATGAGCTGTGAAACGATCATTAGCGCTTCCTAGAGACAGAGTTTGTCTTTCGGTAGCGTTCTGACCTGACATATCTAGATGTGTCACTGCTCAAAACTCCGAAACTCCGTCAAAAACTAACAACAGGACTGGCTGATTGGCATAAAACTTAAGACCCAGACTTTTCTGACATATTTGCTTGCTGTAGCATGCTCTAATTGAAACATTTGATAGGATCTGGATGACTGTGAATATTTCAAAAAGTTTTTTGTATTGTTCTTGCCGATTTAGCGAAGCCAATCTAATTAACGCGTCATTCATGTCGAGGAGTTTTTAAGCGGCATTAACTAATCGCAGGTCACATAGGGTTAGAGAACGATCTTCTGCCAATATCGAGGGGCAATTCACTCTTGAAAATAGCGTACAATATTTTCTCTAAATCAAAAGGATTTCCAAGGATTTTCAGATAATACAATAGGATTTTCACAAAAGAGTACGAAATTTTCTTAGAGTGATTTGCCCCTCGGCCAATATGACATCCTGCAAAATGTGTGACCTCTCCGTCTCGCTCTTCTCTTACCACCAGGGTCGCGAAAATTATATTTTGATTAATTGTATACTCTTTCATTGGCTAATGTATCTTAAAATGGATGGACTGAGTGAAGATTTGATGTTTTCACCCCTCCCCTACACAACCTGTGTTTGTGTCCCTGATTGTTTCTTATAAAGAAATTCATTTTAGTTTTTAAAAGCATTGAATAACCTTTTTATTAATGTTTGGTATGAAAATTTTAACTCAGAAAACTACAGTAACGTAAAATTCAGTAATGTGTTCATACACCAAACAAAAAAGTCTAAATTCGAATTAACTTTCCTGCATTGCATGCTCTCAGCCTTAAATTGCATCTCTCATCCATATCTCTTGATGAAAAGTGTCTTTCTTTGTCAAAGAGAAGTAGCCAATGCAGGGTCCTATAAAGTTCAAATGGATTAAGGGGAGTGGCAAAGGGGCTGTGTGTTGCAAAATTAGAAGCAAATTCTAGAGATGAAGCACGTACACCCAGTTTATGGTGCTAGGCCTCTCGTGCACAATTTTACGGTCATGCCGGGACTTTCACGGCCCTTTATGTCATCAGGTACCAATACTGATACTTCTTTCCAAGAACATTTTCAACATGTCTAGCCCCAATAATTGCAGCTTTCGTCAACTCTCATTTGCATTGAAACTCAGACTCGAAATTTTTCAGCATCAATTATTGATTTCAATAATATGTTCTACATACATGTTACCAGTTTTTGTATACGTATTACCAAATTATGAATTAAATCTACTAACAACAACAATTAAGATGAATAGATATCAGACACATGGCTAAAGCTCTAGACATTGCGATCAAAGTCGTGTGAACAATTCCTTTGATAAGGGCGCTAGTTAGCCTAAAGTTTGGTTTGATGTTTAAACTTTTGTTTTAAGCTGCGATTCTGCATTTGAATTTTATAAAATCATCAAGCATTTCTTGCTATTTTAAAACTGGCTGCTAATGAGGTTCATCGACCTTTCATATTTCTCAAAGTGCTCTTTCAGTTTGAGGTTTAAGGGTCCAGTTTCTCAAGTTGTATTTGAAATAATCTTGATCGTGTTATGATGGCTAAATTAATAGAAACAGCAAAAGCAAGTGAATCTGAAGTCGAGAACACATTTCCAAATGAAATCTATTACTTAAAATCGATTAAAAAATTTCACTGTAAAAGTTGCTCACTGGAGGCCATTTACAAAACTTAGAATTGACAGTTATGACTTCTCTCGTAATTGAGACAATCAAGCGGTAGGTTTCTGCGTCCATATCTTCAGCTTTGTGGCACACTGAAAACTTTGGCACTTACAACTTTTTACAATTGGGATATTTATCTTCAGTTTTTTCAGCTTTCTTTTCGGACAGATCAGAGTCAAAGGTACCAGCTCGACGGATCTTGGGAAACACCCAAAACAGCCAAGTTTTCCGACTTCAAGATCTGGAAACCAGATCGAATTGCACCAGCCTTTGCAAGCACGGTTCATTATTTTCTTCACTTTGCAGCCACGGACCTTGATGCTCTCCATTTTCCATTTTGCAAAGCAGCGATCTTTGTCCACCATAACTGACACGCCATTTTCTAGTTCAGGCTGATCGCAAGTCTTGTCTTTCAAGGACTTCCAAAACGTGCACTTGGTCCTTGTTACTTGCTTTTCTGTTGTGAAGGCAGCTAAAATGAAATGGCAGTAGCAGGCGATGAACAAAACATGTCCGCGTGGAAGAGCCATTTTCCCTCCTCGGCTGCTGCCTTGCCTGATGTGCTTTGACAACGCCAGACACAACGCCTCCTTATACCAAGGGTGTGTCTTGGGCAGATATGTCTAGGACTGGCCAATCATAACGGTTACGTCATATTATGTTCTCAAGACAGGGATAACAATGAACCTGCAAAAGGGTTCATGAACCATTATTGTACCACTTTGCACCAAACAGGACAGTGATCCACTGTCACGAAAATTCTCTTTTGTAAAAGTTTACCTAAGGTCAGCTCGCTCAGATTCTTACTTTTTAATACCCAACTCAAGTGCTTTAAGCGGATTTTGTTCTTACTTCACTGAAGGGTGTAGATTCTAGTCTTTTCTCTTTCACGTTACAACGGCATAAATCTTGACCTTTCATGTTCAAACGAATCTTCTGGACCAATAAACGTAATACCAAGAGAGGTGCGGTCACCAATACTGTTTTTCATTCTAAAATATATTTGAAAATATTGCAAATTCTTCAGATTACTGCGAAGCTCTAACAGAATGATTCTGCAGTAAAATGTTCTAAAGACATTTAAAACTTCGTTTCGAATTAGGATGATTACGCACTGTAGAGGCCAACAAGTACTGTGTCACTTAGTTTGGTCGAGCCCTGACCTTGCAAGCTTCCTCCATTCTTCCCTGTTTTTCATTCAGTTCCTAATCTTTCCAGTGTCCTCTTGGCTGGTGTCTTCCTGGTTTGTTTCCTCATTCAGGTTTTCGAGATAGGTAACTGCTCTTTTCCCTCTAGCTTGCTTTCCTCTTGTGGGTTCCCACAGTACCAGGTGGACAGCAATCTCCACCTTGTGGCTCACACAATGACCTGGCATTCGGTGTCTGCTCTCCCTAACCTTTTCTGAGCCCGACATCGCAAGTACTGTCTCACTGATGGGTTTAAAAATGTCATTTCTGGAAAACAGCTTCGTAAATTTTGTCAACAAGATTATTCAAAGCATACTCTATGAAGAGTGTCGATGATTAAAAACTCGTGAAAGAAATTTTTTTGATGGCAAAAAGTTACCATAGATTAGGTCAAAGTCTTTAAAAAACGTATGTTATGAAGATAATCGTAAGCAGGGACGATGTTGCAGGGCCTCTAAAGCTCCAAATTTGTCGCAAAATTTGTCGATTTGACTCCCACTGCGTCACAGATGGTTTGTATAGTTGAGTTGTTACGATGGAAAGAAATGTAGATAATTGTGATGCAAAGTACACGCAAGGCCACCGAGAGGGAAAATGGGAGCCTCTGGGAGCCTTTGGGAGCCTCTGGGGCAAATCCGAAAGACGAGGCTCTCTGGGAGTGAATTGAGCATAAAATATTTGCGACCACATCCTTAAGATTAGTTTAATTTACATTTCAAAATATTTTTTGCATTAATCATCTTGCAACCGTTTACAACGTTTCACTGTTTTGGGCCCTGAATGCTGACCCAGTCGTTTCGACAGTTTTTGATGAGAGGCATTTTTCTTGCAGCTGTTGGCATGCACTTGTTGGTGGCACTGTTTGGGGATATACATCTCCGGCATATTTTCTCGTCCTAGTGAGTAATACTGTCTTAATTTACATGCCAAACTTCTTTTACGGTTTATTAAGCATAGAAAGTTGAATGCTGTTCGCCTTAAATTGGTTGTGAAACCTAATCGATTTCTCTACTAGGCTAATTTGCTGATATTATACAAAGTTTCAAAGAAAACAAAAAAGAACTTGGAGCGTTTTAATCATCCGGAGTTAAGGTAAGGGCACGGAGATTATTCAAATGAATAAAAAATAGAAACATTTTATCCGAGGGGCAATTCACTCTTTCAAATAGCGTACGAGATTTTCTCTAAATCAAAAGGATTTTTGGGGATTTTCAGATAAAACAATGGGATTTCCACCAAAGGTGTACGAGATTTTTTGGAGTGATTTGCCCCTCGATTTTATCCTTGTTCTTGCTCTTGAAATATTACCTTTTTACTTCACACTTTTTGACATTGACAGAACTGCATTCTGGATTGCGCTGTTTTTGAAACTTTGTGCCCAGTTATATCGAGAAATGGGTGGTTATAGTTAATCTATGTGGTAATTCTTCAAGGCGTGTATTTTTGTGAATTTTTATGTAATTTCATTTACAGGAAGAGAATCCTGCGAGAGTTGCTGCAGCTAACCTTGTACATCCTTACTGCAGTGTCCGGGATCCTTTCCGTTTTGAATAAGACAACTTTCTCCCTTCAGTACATGTTCTGCTTATCTATCACCTTAGCGGTAAGATTTAAATGCATATTTGAAATAAAATGTAACGATCTATTTTTCAACATTCTTACCAAATTTTCTTACCAAAGATTTGTCCACGTTCAGTGACGTTAAACGTGAATTACCTTATAGTTTGTTATCCGAAATAACGTTGCAAACGATTGTCCTTAGCATCTGCTGGTTGGTCCTAAATCGCAACATTCATCGCGGATGCAGACCTTATTCTGACTGTCGCACGCATAGGTGGGATCGGAAAAATTACTTGCGATCACTTCCATTGTCTTTTCATATTGTAATATGGACACGTCTATTAGATTTCCCTATACCTGGTCAAACTGCATTACACTCCCTTTAGGTATTTTAAAATGAAATACCTCATTCATCATCGTTTATTACTTGTAGGGGCATAGCTAGCGGGGGGTGTAGGGGGGTGTAACACCCCCATACTTCATGAATTCGTCAGTAAATCTTAGGTTTGTCTACCAAATCCGTAGTTTGTCGGTAAAATCATCTATCAGTTGGTGAAATAGCACCTAAATTATCATGACCCTCCACTCTTCTAGTCTGGAAGGTCAAGCGACGCCACTGATTACTTATAATATTTACAATTTATAACATTTTTATTGTTATCATTCAATTTCAGGTGCTGCTGATGAGTCTTGGCGCAAAACAGGTATCATCTATTTATTTTCATGTTTTTCTTATTAATTTAGGACTAACCAAAAGCAGTGCACGAAGGGGCGGTTTAATTGGCGGTTGATGGGGTTTAGCATACTTAAAACCACACAACGAACCCTCCTGCTCTTGATTTTTAACCTTCTAAAAAACGTTAGCTGTATGTGTCAGCAGACATAAAGTATTTAAAATGCTATGCTAAAAATGTAGTTACAATATTCATTTTTTCATGTACAAAGTATCTTTTAACTTTAAAAATAAACACTTTATGTCTTTCACGGATACTTCGTAATCATAGCCAGAGCATTTTTCATTTCAGCGAAGGCCAGGTTATAAAAAGATCCACTACGCCGAGGCGCCTGGAAAAGATTATGAAGTGAAGGAAAAGGAAACAGACGAAAAGGATGATGTTGATAATGTGAAGAAAAAATCTAAATTTCCCTTCGCTCCATCTTTATCGATGAAAGCATATAAAAAATGGAAAAGATTTAAAAAGGTAAGTAGACACTAGCTTTAAATTGTAAGTTCATTTTAAAACTGTCCTGCAACATGTTAAATATTATTGCACGACAAATACAACACATTTCAATAAAATTTTTGTACTGCTTTGCACTGCTTGTAATGTACATTCCGTTACTTCATTTTAATGTATATACTGTTATGTGCCGTACCATGCTATGTTAGGCAGTAGTGTTCCGTCCCACATATTGAAAAAAATCTTTAAGTTTCAGGTCTGGTGCGTTTCTTATAAATCGAGATACAAGTCAAATTAGTTTATTATAAGAATGTAGTAAAGTTTATAACAGCGATCAGCTAGATAGCTATACGTTTTACGATGGTGGTACAAAACGTCTCATGATGACTGCGGAGAAGAGGAAGGGGATATATGAATCAAAATCCTCAAGGATATAAAAAGCTATTCATTTTAAAAAACTGATAAATATTTCTGTAAAGACTGATCTATAACTTATAGTGGCACAAAGGCAAATATTGTTGAACAGTAAAATTGACTGTCCTTGACAGTCAAAACGGAAGGTTTAATACATGTTCTTTTTAATAAGAAACAATATTTTTCAGCCATGTACCTGTCTCTATTAATGGGGTATTGTTTGAAAATCAGTGCCTGTATTTCTAAAATTTGTGGTTCTCACATGCGGGACATTACTGTACATTTACGCATAATACTGTGCTATGCCGTTGTTTTTATGTTATGTTGTACTCCATGTGTTCTTTTCAGTATGACCTTAAACTGGCAAAATCCTTCCTGGGCCCGTCGAGAACCGATTCTCCTGAATACAAAATGTACATTGAAATGGAAGAGCGCAGCGAAAGCAAGGCTTCAGTGCGGACTTCGACATCCGTTAGAAGTGACTCTGTTCTCAGCACAGAAAAATATGTAGAAACATCGGATGCTGAATCCGAACTTCAAATGGTAATGTTTTCAATAGCTCTCGTGCAATCACTTTCGATATTATTGACTATTGTAATTCTGTTGAATTGTAAACACCATCCGCAGTCGGGACCAGATGACTATATGTCCTTCCCCACTGCATGGTGCAAATGAAGTAAGTTGTTCTCTCTTTAGGTTTTGTGTACCTTTGAGGTACACAAATGAGGAGATTGAGGATCTTCAGGTTTTGATTGTTGATAAAAAAACTTTCGATATGACAAAGTGTTCTCTATGACAGGCCTGAAAGGTCCTGTGGCAGAAAGGTAAAACCTTCGCGAAATGTCACGTAACAATGGTGTGTAGTGCCTTTTGCTTTAATGAGTCTGAGTGGCATTTGGTTTACGATTTTTCAAGTCCATTTCACGCTTATTGTGTTCCGTTTAGTCAGAATTCGGTTCTTCGTCGAAAGATTTTGCTAAATACCTATTTCACTTCGTTTCCTGTCCATTTTGAGCTTGAAAAGAACTGAGAGGAAGAAAAGAGAAATGATTATTTGATTTCGTTCATTTAAGAAATGAGATGTAAGAAGAATTTGATATAGTTAAGTTTTCATTTCCATTTGCAGTCATCAGACGAGGAAGACGGAAGGTCGTCACGTGTATCAAAAGGAAGCAAAATAGAAGTGAAAGCTGACGTGAACGTAGCCGGGAGCCGAAGGTCGATAGCGACAGTTGGTTCACAAAACCAAATGATAGGGGATGATGATTATGATGAAAATGGTGACACAAAAGAAATCATTCATGATCCTGAGCATCAAAATGATGGCAATACAGTAAGCGGCAGCAGGGCAAGCATTAATTCTGAAGCACAACTAAACGACCATGAAACACAAGCTAATGATGGCCACCATGAAACACAACCTAATGATGTCCAGGTACATGTTTTAATATCTTATTTAGGCCGACCTGTTCCACCAATCAAAGCGTATCAATTTGAAATCATATCCTTTAAAAATATCACTTCGAGGTTTAGCAGCGATACTGTTGAAGAAATTTCGCCTAAAATATGCATGTTTTTATTGCTAAGATATAAAACGATGTGCCTGTTCCATTTTCCTGCTCAACTGCACCAAATGATACTGGTTTGGAGTGACAAATTTTCATTTTCTTCATACCATTGATGTTTTGGATATGAAGGATTTTTGATAATTTGACGATTTATTTTCAAAGGACGAAAGTGCGGACATGCGGAGTGAAAGTGCAGCAGAGGAAGCAAGAACGCCCTCAGAGCGACCGTTGACCAGAGAAATGAGTGTAGCTTATTCTAACAAAGATGGCGAGTCTGAGGAAGAAAACAGACGGCCCACAGGGGAAGAATATCAAGTAGGTTCTCCAGAAAACATGCCACCTAGCGAAAGTGGCGACTGTGCAGAAGAAGAGGAAGATTTAAGTGACTTTCCAAAAATTACAGTCAACGCATTTGGTGGGACCCCCGATGATGATGTTGGTCCAGGAATGCACCCTGCTATCAACAGATCAGCTTTATCAATTCGAGCAAATGCAGCAAAAGAGGCAGAGGACGAGGCTATGTCCGTTTGCTCCCTTGAGGAAGATGATGATAACGAAGAACATAACGAGGAAAAAACTGAACATGAGCCACAGGGTCTTACAAACGAAGATATATCTACTTCTTAATATGCTTCTTAATAATAATCCACTGTAACATAGGCAATGAGAGAAGATTGGGAGGCAAAGGCAAGTCTAGTTGAAAGAGACCAGGGGGAAGTTTGGGAAAAAGCCCATTTTTAATAATAAATCTGAAATTAGTTTTGCGCTTTCACCACACACCAATCCTTTCCCAATCAAATCGCTTTAACACTCCTCCTTTCCCTCGTTAGGCCTTAGCTTTAGGCTCTTGAGCCTTTCCCTAGCATCGCCTACTTAAAAACAAACCCTGTGATAATTAGGGAGAGGCTCCTCCCTATCCCCCTAGCTACCTCAGCAACTAACCATAACCTGTTTGTTCATTGATTCCACTCTGGGCCTTCGGTTTCAGCATTGTAAGCAAATATTTCTGGCATAACGATACTGTTTTAGCATGGTATAAGTGAATTTATTTCCATTTTTCTCAATAATTTATTTTCAAAAGGCTATTTAAAGCACAAATAGTAACTGCAAATGGAATTTCTGCATTAATTTTGCAAGAAAAAAGTGAAAAAATTCAAAGGTTATTGGTAGCATTAATAGAATACTTTTTGCAATTTCATTTCCAAGTCGACTACATGTTTAAAAATATGCGAAAATAGATTTAAAGTAATCTACTTCGACATCTACTCTTTATTTAATGAAGAAATCTAATTTTAACTAGAAAAGTATGTATAGATAATTCTGAAATTCATTGTACACTAAAAGGATTCGTACATCACTGAAAATCATAAAAGTCAATATGATCACCTGATTTATATTCATTTTTTCGCAAAATTCTCACTAATTTATCAGCAGAAGTATCAGGTTGGATAATTGAGTTCTTTTCTCTCATTGCCTTAAAAAACTCTCTTGACGCTTCATTTCCACAGTTCTGTTGAATGTTCATGGACATCGCAGTTTCCATTGGGCCAGGGGCATAGTTAAGCACCCTGATTTCAGTTTCCTCACAAGCAAGGCATTTGTGAAACATATCCCTTGCAGCTTTTCCGCTACAGTAGAAGGACATAAACTGCATTTCCTGAATGGCAGCCAGAGATGAAATATTAATCACAAACTTTTTGCTGGACTTAAAAGCTGCAACAAACTTTGATGTTAGGTGAAAAACTGATGTGATGTTGAGATCAAAATATCTTCTTGCCAAAGATAAAGAATCCTGTTCTTTAACTGGAACTTTTATTTCACCAAGGCTGCCAGCATTGTTTACCAGGATTGCAGTGGCAAATTCTTTACAGTTGACTCCTAAAGCATGTGAAATGCATTCATTTAGAGTATCAAGGTTTTCCAAGTCACACAAAACTATTTCCACAGACACCAAACAATTAGCTTGATTGACAAGTCTCTTTGTTTCATTCAACCATTGCTCATTTCTTCCCATCAAGATCATGACCGACCCTTCATGAAATCTACATTGTTTTGCAAAGGCAACTGCAGTTGACCGACCAAACCCTCTGCTGGCTCCAGTGATCAGGCAGAATGTTTTGTCATCAAAATTCATTCTTGTTTTCTTATTAACACTAAATAAAAACAGTTTAAAAATTAATAAGTCAAAATTAATCATGGAGCTATCAATATATAAATACAAACAATTCTTCATTCTAAAAAGGGACGAGTTCATGCACAGCAGTGAAGAGAGTTTCAGAATAGTTCTGGGGAGGATTCTTTTGCATGTTTGCAAGAATTCTTTTGAAACAAGGGCTAACATGTATCAACAAATAGAGAGTAAAAATCATCTGAAATAATTGACACTTGCAAAGCAGGTCATTCAACCTCTAGCAAAGACCTTTCACCCTGTTTAATGAATATATTGTTGCATCTTGCCATTATTTTGTTTTTGTACTCAGTTGCATTTGGCTGCTGGATAAGCATATGCATGTTTTCCAGCCCGGAGTAAGGGCCTAGGGTTAAGCTCCTAAGTTAGGGGCAGCAACAAATTTATCTTGCCTTTCCGAGATTAGGCCTGAAAACAGCTTTAAGGAAAATGTTAAGACCCCATTTTTGTTAAGATAAAAACGCAGTGATTTCACAACATACCTTTCAAACTTTAGGACTGGAACGTGTCAATTTGGATTGTAACTGTTTCATTGACTTTCGGTTTTAGGCCAGTGGTTTTAGGCCAGTTGCTCCGCAGCGGTATCAGCTACACCATTTCTATGAGCTACACGTTCCATGAACCGGAAGTAAACAGCATTTTGGCATACTAGCTCGGGCAAGTCAAGTTTTTGCTACAGTGTGAGATGGACGTCACTGTCGATTTCATTTGTACGAATGGGCAAAACAGTGGGGTCTGTGTAATGCCTTTGAAACATGTCTTTGCGCTTGAACTTAACTATGGGTTATCTATATTATTCTTAGGATTTTTTGAAAGTTTTATTTGAAACTTGTTTGACAATAATTTTTTAGAATATCTTTTCATAGTACATGCATATATTTTATTAGAGCCTTTATTATTGCCTGATGAATCTGCAGTGATAGATATGAGGTGGTGAATCTGAGGCAGGCAGCAGCCCCACAATAATAGCCAAACAGGGGTGATGGTGGCCCCTAATTTTTTAGCCTTGCCCCCCCCCCCCCCCCCACTTTTAAATTCGTGGCACAGGCCCTGATAACAGAGTGCTAGTAGGAAGCAACAGCTGCTTTGGTCTTCTACCCTCCACTAGCCTAGCCTGGTTGTGATGCAGACTATCAGTCAGGTTCATATATGAATTTTGCTTTGAGATAGTGCTCTCTGATACCTCAGAAAATTGTAACACATGTAACTGATTTTGCACATTTAGAGGTAATTTGTCATGTTTTTGCAGATCCTTTAGACAAAATTTAAAAATTCTAAATAGGTTTTTTGCAACATAATCAAATCAGTTTATATCTATACATTAGCAACTCCTAAAATCTTATTGTAAAGAGATAACTTGCTAGATTAGTTGTAAAATATTCAAAAGACAATAAACTTAGAAAGAACAAAACTATGTATCACACAAAATCATAATATTTACTTGCTAATTTACAATCACAATCACACTTGAATGCATCTGAGACAAAATATTTGCAATCAGTTGTCAAATTAGAGAATTGCCATCACTCTTCTGTATAACTGAAAAAATTGATTTGAGTTCAATTTTTATTAAGATTGTGAACAACATTAAAAATCAATTGAATGTGGCAAGATATATAAAACTACATATATTTTCTGCTGATGGGTTGGCTTAGGGAAGCTTAAAATCTTAGTTTCGTAACAGAACTTCCTTTTGGTTAATTACAGAAGCCAATCGTCTGGTGCACAACTTCCTTCTGGGAAGTAGAATCAAAATTACTAGATTTTCTATCTTTCCAAAGAAAAGAATAAAGCATACAAATCTTTGAAACAAATTAATTTAAATTGGAAGAATCAGTAACACTTACAAACAATTATCATAATCAACAACATTACAACAAATACACTCTTTTTTTATAAGAACAATTTTGAACGAGCCTCAAAATTTGTCAAAAGTTAAGGACAAATTAAGAACAAACTGAGGCTGAGCTTTTGCAAAATGCAATTTTGAACAACGCTTTTTCTAAAAATTGAGGATTTTTAGCAATGTGTGGGTGCTTTTTCGGTGAATATTCAAATTTTTCAGCAAATTAAGGCTGTCTCACTCACTTTGTTGGCAAATGAGGCCTGCACATCACCCTAGAGCAAAAAAGTGAGCACTCGGACAGCTTACACCCTATAGATTAAGAACAAATTAAGAACAATCCAGCCTCAGATTTTCGAAAAAAATTAAGAACAGTCAGCCTGAACTTAAATTTACTGGTTCTTATAAAAAAAGAGTGTAAATAGACTATCTTTACCTTCTATTTGATCAATATTTTAACATTTCAAGAAACTAGCAATGGCAACCTGGGAAAAAAGTCAGTTTCTAAATCAACTTGTATGATCTACAAAATATTCAGCAATGATCTACAAAAATGCAGTTATAAAGAGCAGCAGTAAAGTTGTCTGCAATGGACTTGGATAAACTTTCAATGCAAAACTGGTTGGATTTTTTGAAATTCTATCCTTTGCATACTGTTGTGCAAGTTTCAAATTGTCTTTCCAAGAGGTTGGCCACATAGACATACATTCTGAGCTGTTACTGGATCCATACTTGAAGGAATAGTTGAAGAGTCTTTCGCAAAAGGTTTTTGGGTTGCCAAAGTACTCTTTGAATGTTTTGCAAGGCTGGGTACACATCTCAGGTGTACCCTTCTTTTTCCAATTCCAAGTGCTTATATTACCCCAGTTACCACTGCATGTGTAGTCGAATTTACAATCTTCAAACCACTGATCACAATCCGATGCACAAAGTGGGATATGCATTATTCTCTCAGTGCGGGTTTTCTTAGAAAATTTGTCATCGACGATCCATGGGGCCAAATTAGGGGAGCATTCGTAAAAACAAGTGTCCTTCTTAAAATGCCTTTTGCACTTATCAGACATCCCTTTAATAGAAGGACACTGATCAAGCAGCATGTTATACAAAGAAAGAATACCATCAGTTTCTATCTTCTGAGCTGTAGTTCCAGTACAGCATGAATGGTTTGACCATGGTCTGCAGTGACCAACGAACTCCTTCCCTTCTGTCCCTGGAACGGACTTGTGATTCTTGGAATCCAAACATTTGTTCATGAACTTATCAATAGCTGAAGAAGTGAGCGCTGTCAGTGCCATGGTCGAAAGGACCAAGAGCCACATGAAGGCACGATTCATTTTGTACGATTTAAACTTTGTGCATACGACTTTGCTGCCCCTGGCCTAGTCTTTACCATGTGTTGTCAGAACTCTTTTCTTGGCCTCGTTTCGGATACAGGCTCCTTCGCATCAGATAACTAAGCAACACACTGATAAGGAAAACAAAACAAAACATCAAAATATCAGGATATGACAAAACGAGATCCCAGTTCTGAAAACACCTTGAGAAAACTTTCGCCTTTCACTTCTTTCTTAGTTGTTAAAAGAACCTACATAATCTCGTACACCGATGACTTAATTTAACCACATTCACAACGACCACTTCAACCTATTTTGTCCCTGCTTCAAGAGTAAAATGTTTTTCTTTTTGCACGATATCTTCGTATCAAGATCAATTAATTTTTCAGTTTGGTCCAAAATCAATGCATTTATTTCTCTTATGGACTGCAATGTATCTAAATGGGTTGAAAAAATCTTCCCTTCTTCCCCCTTGTATTTTTTCAACTGATCTTTTGTAGATTGTATTTTTTCTTTCACGTTAGCTGGTCTTGTGTTCTGTGCCAATGTCAACTCCAGTTGTTCTTTCTGTTCTGTCTCATTATCAATGAAAAACTTCAAGCGCTCGAGTTTTTGCTTCTGCTTCTCCATTGTTCTTTCTATAACCCGTAGGTCATTCTTGTATTGTTCTATTTCTCTTTGAACAGTTTCTCTTTCTTTTAGAAACTCCTCATAAATGTGCAAATTTTCTGTTAAATTGTCTGATATATCTGCTGGTGACATGAAATCTATGCATTCTCTTGTTAACGTTGCCATTTTACCCTTCGTCCTTGCTGGCATTTGTTTATCGAGACTTCAAGCACGAATGACATCAACGAGTCCTCTGGGAAGCGTCCTTTTCTTCTAAATCCACTCAATTTTTGTTTCGCTTCACAAATCGAGAACAATAAAAACAAGCCACAGCCATCACTGTACACATTCCAGCTGGTGAAGAAAATGGTTGGATTTGCGTTTGGCCGATAGCCGGGATCAGATCAATTACGTGCCTGGGGGGTGGGGGGCGTTAAGAAAAGTGACCAACTTTACTTTTTTGACTGACTATTTCTCCATAGAAAATTAGTTAACAATGAAATAAATGATCATATACACACTTGATGATAACAATTAAGAGCAAATGATGGCATGAAAGTATATTGAAATTAAGTTTGCGGAGTTCGCGATTTTGGGTGAATCCATGAGCATCTTTTTGCGAAAAAGCAATTATAAGTTAATCTGCAAAAATTAACTACAGCTTCTTTTGAGTTCCTAATGGTAATAATTTCAGCTTATAAAATACCCTCTAATCTATAGAGTTTTATAAGAATTGAAGGGCAAATATGCCTGGAAGGCCGCCGAGAGGTTTCCAGAGGCTCTGGGGCAAAATGGAAAGGCATTGCCTCTGCGAGCGGAACGAGCAGAAAATTTTTGCGACCACACCCTTATTATTTCTTGCAGTCATTTCTTATAGTCGTTGGCTTGCTTTTTATGGCAAGTTATTTGCAATACACTCTTTTTTGTACGAACCAATAATTTTGAGTTCAGGCTGACTGTTTTTTCGAAAATCTGAGGGTGGATTGTTCTTAATTTGTTCTTAAATTAATAAATAGTGTGATCGCTAGCTTTTTACCTCTAGGAAGGTGTTCAGGTCTCGTTTGCCAGCAAAGTGACTGGGACACCCTTCATTTGCCGACAAGTTTGAATAATCACTTAAAAAGCACCCACACATGGCTAAAGTCCCCGTTTTTTAGATAAAACGTTGTTCAAGATTCCATTTTACAGTAGCTCAGCCTCAGCTTGTTCTTAACTTTTGACCAATTTTGAGGCTCGTGTTCTTATAAAATTGTTCTTATAACAAAAGTGTGTATTACAAAAAAGAAAGTTGACAATGACCAACCATGACCAAATAAAATGAATGAATTGCAGGTTGAAATTTGGCCAAACTTCATACTTAATGCTAACGTTCCCGCTGCATGACCAACTTTCTTGAAGTGTGACGCCCCCTAATCGGCACATCCCTGGCCGGGATCTTAGGTATGAAATAATAACTTGAGGAGCAATTTACTCTTGCAAATAGCGTACGAGATTTTCCCTAAAACAAAAGGATTTTTAGGGATTTTCACAAAAGGTGTACGAGATTTTCTTAGAGTGATTTGCCCCTCGTAATAACTAATAACAATATCTAGTTTATTAAAACCTGCAAAATTTTTTTTGTCTACTAAGCGTAATAAAAAGCTATAACTAAGATGGCAAGGATTTGTAATGTTTAGAGAAAAAAATCGGGGCACATGTAGAAAATATCTTAAAAAACAGCATCAAGTGGAAAAAAGGTAATTGTTTCTTGGCATTAAAAAATTGGCTGAGCTCACTGAATTCTCAATATTAATCTCTTTTACTTCCTCGGAAGTTTCATTTTATACAAAAAATTTCAACAACACTAGAAATGAGTTGAATTGCCCCTGGATAATGAAAATAACAAAATGTTTTCTTTTTCTAGGTGCAAAGCATCAAGTGAGCGTTTGGTAGAAACCAAAGCTAAAATTATAAAAATGGATATATTCAAAACACTTTCTGATTCCAAATAGGTTAAACTCAAGACGCTTTTTGACATACTAACTACGGAAACTGTGTTCGTTCTTTAAAACAATAGGTCACTGTCCTTCTCTTTTTATAAACAAAGGTTATACCCCCTAGCGGCATTGCCTTAGGCAAAATCTACCCTTCTCAGAAACCCGAGCTTGACTAGATATAGATTGCTGTTTGCAAAGACATGCAAGAAATGTGTAACTTTACAGGATAAAAGATTCATTTTCAAAGAAGTGCCAATTTCGACATGCGCAAGTGGGGTGCGTACGTCCCATTTGCTGACAAGGTGGGTGAGCCATCGCTTATTTGCCAATAAGATTGAAAAATTGCCCACGAAGCACCCCTAGATGGCAATAGCCGCTTTTGCAACGTGATTTTCTTCCAACAGAGATGTCACACCAACCACACCCTCTGACACTCCACTGTATCGACGGCCCTGCAAATCGCATTGAAGTTTGGTGACGTCATTCGCTGTTTTTCATAGTAAACGAAAATCACTGGAATAAGCCTTCATAAACGTACGCAAGAGAGTTTGGCATTGTGATAAACTAGTGGAAAGGAAGTTCTAAAATAGGACAAAATCAAGTTAAGTATAAATCCCCGGTTTCCAAATGCGAATTCAAGAAGTGCCGTTAAGTTTATTAGCGTTGCGAGTGTTTCAGTGGATCTATAATCCATCCATCTCTTCAGAAATATGTGAATAGAACTACAAACTTCTTAATTCATCTAATTCTCTGTCAATATAAAATACAGTTGGAAATTAAATTCATTTCATACAGCAATAGAAATATACAAGAAAATAATTGATTATTCAGACTTAAAGAGCTATATGTTTCATATATTAGTTACAGGCTTAAATGTTTGAAAACATATCAAGGATTTCATCGACTTCGACGGGCATCTTAATATTTGAGCCGGGGTAGCATTTGTTGATCAGATCTTGATAACGCTCGTATTGCTGCACGAATTCAAGCTGCAGACTTCGCCATATGACCTTCGAGAAGCAATTTGTGTATCACATAATACAACAATATCAAATGCGAAGGAAATTCTAAATCATAAATTTGGCCAATTGATAAAGAGGTATACTGAACAAGTGAAGAAATTATTTTCCGAAGTGTCGAGCTGAATAAATTTCAGCTAGTGAGTTTATTGCATAATTGACGTACGTCATATCCGGGAACTTCAAAACAAAATGAATAGATACCTAAAGATTCACATATGCATCTTATTAACTCTTTTTTAATTACTTTCATAGCAAATTTTCAGATATAGATGGAAGAAAATCAAGCACAGCTTCGAGGTTGTGATGCTTACCTGAACAAAATTGTCAGTCGAAAAGTATTTCTCTAATTTCTTGTATAAATTTTCCAGTCCCTTTTTGATCTGAGCAAAATGAGTACAGTCAATTAATCAAAATTGAACAGAATTTTTTTAGCAAAATTAAATCAATTATATTTTTGCAGGCACGTTTTTGCAATGCAGTTGACGTGAATGACAACAAAGTGCGGACGACACAAACGATGGTGATGATGATGATGATGATGATGATGATGATGATGATGATGATGATGATGATGATGATGATGATGATGATGATGATAACTGCTCTTAGCGTTGATCAGGCTGAGAATGATAATAATGACCATTTCCCAAAATTCACGTTCCTTGGTTCCTTTTTCACCCTTGGGATTCCTTGGTTCCTATAAGTTTCAGGCAGAAACTCTGTCAGTTTGTTGGGGGAGAGTAAGAGTACGATGGCAGTGAGAGCAAGAGGAGCGAAAGCGAAGTGTTGGACATTTGTCTACAAGTGTTTTCCAGATGATGTTATGGAGCGCTTGGAACAGCGAAGCGAAGACTTCGAGTATCTTATAGCGTCGAAGGTGAACAACGAAGGAGAAGCACAATCCCTCCGTGGATATATCATTTTCAAATGTCAAAAAAGAGTGAACAGCGTTGAAACAATACTCAATATTGAGGGGAGACCAGAGCGACTGGAAATAGAAATAGCTAGAGGCTCGTCGAGGAAGCACAAGGCTCAGTGCAAGTGTGGGCAAGGATTCTTTGAAATTGGAGAGAACAAATTCAAAGAAAGAGAGAAAAGTCAATTGGAAATGATGAGAGAAAGACGTATGCAAGAAGCCACCGAAGATGCCATGCTGGAAGAATTTGGGGACACCTGGATACATAGTCAGTCCTCAGTTGACAAAAGTATCAAGCGGCAGCAAAATGAGGAATCTAAGGAACGGATTTTGGACAAGTTTCAAAATGCACTTCTACGACCATGGCAAGAAGAGGTTTTGCGTCTGCTTCGCTGCCAGGGGCCACGTAGAATAACGTTCGTTGTTGACGAAACAGGAAATACCGGCAAGACCTTTCTTGCAAAGTACATTCTGGCAACAAAAAGTTCCTTGTATTTCACCTCTACAACATTGAAAGACACTGCTTATGCCTGGAACGGAGAGCGATACATCGTGTTTGAAGTCAGCAGGGAAAAATCGGCAAAGATAAACTATTCAACATTAGAGACTATTAAAAATGGCATTGTCTTTAGTAGCAAATATAAGTCGTCAACTAAAATTTTCCCTATTCCAATTATTATATGTATGATGAACACTAGACCCTACGGTAAAATGATGTCCAATGATAGGTATCACATTGTCGTCTTAGATAAGTCCCCTGACCCCCTTGAACACCACATTTCATTTAAAATTGAAGACTTTAGGTATGCCCAGGAGCGTGTATCTGAATAAAAAACTTTGAAGTAAAATTGTGAATTTTTGTCGTTCTCTCCTTTAAAAGAATCATAAACGCCAGTGGAATGCTTACACGCCAGTAGCTTCAATTCTTAAAGCAAATATTACAATGCAGAGACTAGCCCGAGGAAGATTTGTAACCAGATGATATATTCAACCTTTTAAATTGCTTCAGTGGATAGGTTTCAGACAAAGGTTCGTCTTCCAGCCTTGAAATGAAACGGTCTTATAACCTCATTGTCATTTCATTGATAGATACAAAACCTTTCTTTTGGCTGGGCTTGCATTCATAAGTTTGCAAGGATATCCAAGGCTTTTGGCCTCGTTCCCATGTTGATGGGCCGGTGTTCTCGATATCGTTGTAACAACTGTTAATATAGAATGTAGATATATCATTGGGCTGGGCTTCTATCCATAAGTTTGCAAGGAAATCCAAGGCTTCTGACCTCGTTCCCATGTTGATGGGCTGGTGGTCTCGATATCGTTGTAACAACTGTTAATATAGAATGTACATATATCATTGGGCTGGGCTTCTATCCATAAGTTTGCAAGGAAATCCAAGGCTTCTGACCTCGTTCCCATGTTGATGGGCTGGTGGTCTCGATATCGTTGTAACAACTGTTAATATAGAATGTACATATATCATTGGGCTGGGCTTCCATCCATAAGTTTGCAAGGAAATCCAAGGCTTCTGACCTCGTTCTCATGTTGATGGGCCGGTGTTCTCGATATCGTTGTAACAACTGTTAATATAGAATGTAGATATATCATTGGGCTGGGCTTCTATCCATAAGTTTGCAAGGAAATCCAAGGCTTCTGACCTCGTTCCCATGTTGATGGGCTGGTGGTCTCGATATCGTTGTAACAACTGTTAATATAGAATGTACATATATCATTGGGCTGGGCTTCCATCCATAAGTTTGCAAGGAAATCCAAGGCTTCTGACCTCGTTCCCATGTTGATGGGCTGGTGGTCTCGATATCGTTGTAACAACTGTTAATATAGAATGTAGATATATCATTGGGCTGGGCTTCTATCCATAAGTTTGCAAGGAAATCCAAGGCTTCTGACCTCGTTCCCATGTTGATGGGCTGGTGGTCTCGATATCGTTGTAACAACTGTTAATATAGAATGTACATATATCATTGGGCTGGGCTTCCATCCATAAGTTTGCAAGGAAATCCAAGGCTTCTGACCTCGTTCTCATGTTGATGGGCCGCTGTTCTCGATATCGTTGTAACAACTGTTAATATAGAATGTAGATATATCATTGGGCTGGGCTTCTATCCATAAGTTTGCAAGGAAATCCAAGGCTTCTGACCTCGTTCCCATGTTGATGGGCTGGTGGTCTCGATATCGTTGTAACAACTGTTAATATAGAATGTACATATATCATTGGGCTGGGCTTCCATCCATAAGTTTGCAAGGAAATCCAAGGCTTCTGACCTCGTTCCCATCTTGATGGGCTGGTGGTCTCGATGTCATTATCAAAGGCCACTACCTTGTCAAACTTTATAAGGAAAAGCCCAGCCCAACATTTTATAATGTATAGTATAGCACACCCATCCGAGATTAGAAGCCAACATCATTGCGAGGACGGAAGACCACTCATTGCCTTGTTAAACTTTATAGGAAAAAGCCCAGCCCAACACTTTATAATGTATAGTATGGCACACCCATTCGAGATTAGAAGCCAACATCATTACGAGGACGGAAGACCACTCACTGCCTTGTTAAACTTTATAGGAAAAAGCCCAGCCCAACATTTTATAATGTATAGTATAGCACATCCATCCGAGATTAGAAGCCAACATCATTGCGAGGACGGAAGACCACTCATTGCCTTGTCAAACTTTATAGGAAAAAGCCCAGCCCAACATTTTATAATGTATAGTATGGCACACCCATTCGAGATTAGAAGCCAACATCATTGCGAGGACGGAAGACCACTCATTGCCTTGTTAAACTTTATAGGAAAAAGCCCAGCCCAACATTTTATAATGTATAGTATGGCACACCCATTCGAGATTAGAAGCCAACATCATTGCGAGGACGGAAGACCACTCACTGCCTTGTTAAACTTTATAGGAAAAAGCCCAGCCCAACATTTTATAATGTATAGTATAGCACATCCATCCGAGATTAGAAGCCAACATCATTGCGAGGACGGAAGACCACTCATTGCCTTGTTAAACTTTATAGGAAAAAGCCCAGCCCAACATTTTATAATGTATAGTATGGCACACCCATTCGAGATTAGAAGCCAACATCATTGCGAGGACGGAAGACCACTCATTGCCTTGTTAAACTTTATAGGAAAAAGCCCAGCCCAACATTTTATAATGTATAGTATGGCACACCCATTCGAGATTAGAAGCCAACATCATTGCGAGGACGGAAGACCACTCATTGCCTTGTCAAACTTTATAGGAAAAAGCCCAGCCCAACATTTTATAATGTATAGTATGGCACACCCATCCGAGATTAGAAGCCAACATCATTACGAGGACGGAAGACCACTCATTGAACTTTATAGGGAAAAGCCCAGCCCAACATTTTATAATGTATAGTATGGCACACCCATCCGAGATTACAAGCAAAGATCACTACGAGATTATAAGGCCAGAACGTCTACAAAACTGTAGGAATAAGAGCTAGTCAAAAATCAACTTATATCATTGTTAGGCGTCTGGCACATGCGTATATACGAATCGAACAGAAAAACAACTTTGTAGAAGAAATATTCAAACATTCTTCCCATCATGTATTATGATTCCTAAACGATTTCTACGACATAACTTTTCCACACAGCTTTTCATACATACAACGAAATTGATTGAGACGTTGAGTTACACACACAGCTTTTCATACATACAACGAAATTGATTACTTCTAACGTGTCTTAACAAAGAGTTACGTGCTCTTCCCTCTGCGAAGCACACGCTCGGGTCCGAAAGTATTTTGCCCCATTTGCCATAACCATGTTTGTTTATTCCCTTTATCAAATTCAAGTCCTCCTTCTCAGTGAATGGTGTTATACGCTTTCGAATTGACGTCATCTGGCAGTCGCTGTCTGTCTTTGCTACAGGTTTGGTATTGCTCTGTGTAATGAAAATGTCCGAGTCCGACTCAGAGTCTTCTGCACCCGTCGAAACATTGACGAGTTTTTTCAAAGAGCTGTCTAGTTGTTCTCCAGTTTCTCCCCTCAGCTTCTTAATGCAGTGATTCCCCTTTTCGGCAACGACTCTCGAACGCTTTTTGCGATAATGAATCCTTGCAACATTTGAAGTATGTTTTTGATCTTGCGAGATCAGCTCTTGTTCTTCAAGGGATAGAACATCAGCACTCTCTGTTTCGATTATTTGTCGGTAACGTGTTGGGTGCACATACTTGCCAATAGCTTCATAGACAAGCAAACACATAGCTTGACTCAGCTTCGTAAATTTGGTTCCATTGCGCGTAAGTAACAGATATTCGCATTTTGGAAGAAACCTCGGCCTAACGTGTCTCACATAGTCGTCCAAAACATGCATGCAGACGTCATCTATGACCATGGAATCAAAGCCATACTTGTCAGCTGTTTTGAATTTCTTCTGGTCGACGTATCCGCCATTTTTTGCTGCACTACGTAGCATGCCAATTGTAAGGAATTGGTATGTCATTGGCCGAGAACCCTTGACACGTAAGAAGAGAAATGTCGTTATAAATCTCGTTGAAAAAGTTAGATCAGACGCAGAAACTTCTGCTGAATGCTCTCGACATTTGGCCACTATTTTCTTGTATCGTCCCATGTGAAACGGTATGACCTTTTGTAAGTCTTTTAGTGATGCCCAATGTCCTTTTCTCTCCAAGGTATCAACATCCAATTCTACAGTCCACTGTACACGCATCTTACGAGCAATACATCTTCTGGCGCGCTTCAAAAATACCTCTGCAACACTAAAGTTTGATAAGATGGAAGCTGACACTCCTTTAAACTTCCTATACTCCATTGTTTCCAACAAAGCATTGATGTAACTAACGCTCCCAGCAAATCCAATAGATTTCTCATCCTCCAAATGTTGTAAAAAAGCTGACAAGCATGCCATTGAAGCCAAATAGTAGTCAATTTTAGGCCCCTCTATCCCTTCGAGCATAAGATCGTCCTGAGAGTACTGAATAAACTTGAGGATACGAGAGCAAATCTGATTTGCGTGTGCCTTCGTGCGAGCACCACCGGTAGAGCTGCACATCCATTTGGCAAACGTTTCACTGAAAATGACGTCATCTGGAATGATATTCGAACTACCATCCTTTGACTCGTTGGTCTTCTCGTCACATGTGTTTTGTGGCGCAGCTTTATCATCCATAATATCTTTTGGGTATTCGTCAAAATAGAAGAACCAAGGATGCGAATTTGTAACGTGCTTTCTGCAACCTCTTTGACTGCGGAAGCCTTCATGCTCGCAATCACCAATAGGGCACTGAAATATTCCGTGCACGTTAGCTATTAACATCAGCTTTTTCTTCAGCTTTGCAGCTCCTGGGACGTCTTTCCAACGTACTACCATCGAAGACATCTTCTAGTTTTGTGGCCAAGCTGAAAACTTGCAGCGCCTTATATAGGTTGAAACTTCTCAAGAGACATGTGAATTTCGTCTTGCTGTTTTCCGGAGAAACGTGACTAAACTCAAATGAGCAAAAGAAAATCGGCCCAAAAGTACTTAGCGCACGCAGAACGAAGGAACTTGAGAACGTATATTCAAATTTATGTTAGAATGTATAGGAAAAGCGAGCGACCAAAGGTCCGTAATTCCCATAACGGCACGTTAGCAGCATATCCTAAAATTGACGAGACGTTCCTAACACAAAGGAACAAAGGAACAGTTCCCATGGTCCAAAAGACCTATCTTAGTACCTTTGTTCTTTTATGGGGATCTATGGAACATTAACCAAATGCCAGCAATTTTCACATATGAATTTTTAAGATGCTTAAGGGCACTCTTTTCGGGAAAAAAACATCAGATGGTTGCATGAGTATGAGAGACATCTGAAAATAGCATAATGGGACTTGATAGAATTCACTCTTTTGAATAAACTAAAATATAAAACTTCAATGAAGTATCTCCAAATTTGGCAAATACTGATGATGATGCTGGTGATAGTTATGGCGATGCTGATGTGATATTTTTGAAGTATTTTATGTGGTATTTACTGAAGGGGGCATTTGTTTATAGAAGGGCGTTTATAATAGAAAATATGATAGATTTATCTTTAAACAAAACTACAGAAAAATACTTTACCTCCTTGGCAGGATATTCTTTAAGTATGTTTTTTAGCTCTTGTCTGTTGTAGGCAATTTGATAACCAACATCTTCCATTCTGACTCCAGAAGCAATGCAATTTTCAACACCCTCGAAAAAGTTCTGAAATAAGGAAAACAGGCCATGAATAAACACATTGCTCTAGTGCAATATCTGTACTTTGTTTCTGCTTGTTTTTACATTGTAACTAATGAAATAATTAACTAAGGCAGAAAATAACAAAGAATCGAACAAAGAATCAGTCGTATTTTTTGCACCAAGAATCTCCGAAAACTATAAAAATTTTGATTAACAACAAGCAGTTATTTACAATCTACAAAAGCTTTAATTCTATTTAATAATAAAAATCCTTTTAACAATAAAAAAACTACAGTACTTTTAAAGAATTATTACCTAAAATGCATTAGTGTGTTGGAGAAAAATTTCACTGATCAAGATATCCAAAAATATGGCTCCAAACATTAAGTGTTAAATACTTACACTAGACTGCGTATCACAATCAAGATTACAAAATTATGTAACGCAAGCTCGTTTTGATAAAACAAGCAATGTCAGATATTCTGAACATCGTTTTTTTCAAAAATGTAGCCCATCATGACAGAAACTCGAGACAAAAAGCCCATTGTTCACAAAAAGGCAAAATGAAGACCTTAGATGTTTAATGTCTTAATGCAGACCATAAATCAAATCACAAATCAAATCTAAAACTACTCTAACTGACATTATAAGCTAAATAACCATTGCAATTGCAAATTGAATGACGTGGTCTCAAAGTGCCCCCCCCCCCCCAATGCCCCCTCTGATAATTATAGCATGAAATTACATCCACTCACGCTGATCTTTTCAACGGGTAAACCAACTCGTTTGCTGACGTACTGCGCCATCGCATCGGTACTTCGTTGCTTCGCCTCTTTCTTTTCTTTCTCTAATGCTTGGTTTCTCAAACCAGATATAATTGCTAAAAATAATGTAATATGAGTTACTTGGCTGCTTAAATTTCTTAACAAAAGTAACGATATATTTGTTCTTGTTGATAAACTATTTGCCAATGGCTTTGGAAAGAATAAAAAACAGTGAAGAAGGTTGAACGCAAAAACCAAAGAATGGAAAGGGAAACAAAATATCGAGGAAGAAAAGAATTTATTAACAATGTTGCTTTTTCAAACTCACCGTGTAATCTATGGTAATTTTCTGTAAAGGAAAATAATCAAATTTTAGCAAAGACTTATTATGAAAAATTGATTGGAATGAGATGTATTTTCGTATCTAATGATCCAAAAATCGTATCTAATGAAATTTCGATCAGCATGAGAAATGTCAAACTTAATCACTTTTTAAATTATGTTACTCTGATTGCATTTATAATTCGATGATAATGATTTAACTGAGATTTAATTTACATGAAATAAGAAAGACACCAATTCTCTTACTTTTGCTAAGTTTTAAAGAGTTATGATACCGCTTTTAGCCAATCTATAAGAGATGCAGACATCAAAACTCGAAATGTAACATGATACGCTGTTACATTTGCTCACTTCATGTACCAGCTAGACTTTACGTGTTATTTATTTCTTGTCTTATTGCCTGTAGACGACCATGGCCAACCTTCTCTTACCCCAAGGGCCAAAACTTAATAAATAAACGATATTTCTTACCAAACATTATTATTTCTGGCGGAATCTTTTCGTGCTCAAACGAAATTCTTTCAATGTTATCGAACATCACTTGTATCAGTTTACTGTAGGCCTTATCGATATCGCCCCGCCGATCAGATCCTTTGAAAATGACCTCCGCGATGTTGCTAAATTCCTTCAAACATAAATAAACATTGGCATTTAAGAAGATCGCAGGTGGAACAAGTTTATAAAACGTGGAGCTGTTCTCTAAAATATTTATTTAAGAAGACAAACGAGGCATCAAAGGACAAGAATCATTTTAAGCTCCAAGGACTGGAATAATATGGAACCTGCAAATTGTGAATGTTGACCTGAAAGCTTTAAAGTAAACATTAAGGCAAAAAAACAACCAAACATGCCATCGAATAAGAGAGAGGAAGAGAGAGAGAGAGAGAGAGAGAGAGAGAGAGAGAGAGAGAGAGAGAGAGAGAGAGAGAGAGAGAGAGAGAGAGAAAGGGAGAGAGATAGGGAGAGAGAAAGGGAGAGAGATAGGGAGAGAGAAAGGGAGAGAGAAAGGGAGAGTTCTTGGTGCTACTTTGAATTTCATGCTAAGTGTGACAATCAGGTCAATAGGGAAAAATTATAGCAGTTGCCGTGAGACAAGAAGTCTTTTTACAGTTCGGCAGCTGAATATACGATAGTTTAAATTATTCAGTGCAAATAAAACTGACATGATTAATTTGGTGCAAGACCAGAAAGACATTTTTAGAATGAAAATATCAATGTGTTGGGCGTTTACCTCGAACTTTGTAACAAAAGTGAACGTTCCGCATTTATGTTTCTTGTGAATTTTTGTATCTTCCACATTTCTACAAAGTCCCGTCTGAAAAGGACACAAAACAATCCTGGTATAGAACGTTTGCAGCAAAGGTTTTACAAAACAAGTAAAGCCGTTAAAAGCTATTAAAGCATATATAAAACGTCATAAAAATTGCTTTCCCTTTCTTTCGATTTTTAGTGACTGCGTTTGAAATTAAGGCTGCTACTTCAAAGTAGACTACACATATTAAAGCAAATACTAGGCCAACTTCGATGGATGAGTTGGTTCAAAATGCAACAAGCATTGTTACAAACTCCGAATCTTTCGAAATTTGTACACAAGAGGAAAATATATCTTAAACCTTAAATAATAGAAATCTTGGCTTGATCATCTCTGCAAATCAAATGTCAGCTAGAAGACATGAAAATCTTACAACGTATTTGTCGAAAAGCCTTTTGGTCGATATAAGCCAACTTGCAAACATAGTGCCAAGAAAAGAGGGTGGCCCCCCTGTCGACTGGCTTGTCATCAAATGAGCTGCCTGGTTGTTGATACGTACAATCATGTACATCGTGTTACTGAGGAAGGGAATTGAAAACACGTGGTAATCGGTTGATAATACGAAATATAAACCTTTTGAAGTTAACATTTTAAATGGAATATAAAGATATAAATATCATATAGCATCGATATAAAGAATGGAGCTAACAAGAGTTCAGCTACGGAAAAGATTTATATACAATAAAATCTTATAGCAAACATGTAACTTCCTAGTAATTTCCTAACTATCATTAATTAGCAATCATTTAACACATATAGGTCTAAAAAAGGTTTGCTGTTACTATAGATCTTATGAGTTTTGTAATAACATTTTCTACTGGTTTTAGACGGTTTTATAGCGTATGTAAATTATTTGATGGAGTTAGTTTTCTGTATATATCATGTGAGTTGACAACATAAAAATCATAAAATAATAATGATGAAAATTAAAAAAAATATAGAGATAAAAATCGCATAATTAAATCACCAAATTGGAATATTTTACGATTTTAAATAAATGCTTACTGAGGATCAAGTTTCTCTCCATGTTGAATGAAATTAAGGACTTCTGCGTCCAGATAACCGAAAATATTAGTCATCGTTTCCCTTCAAAGGAAAAAAATTTGTGAAATCTGTCAACCGGAATAAAATAAAAAACAAAAATTCCTGATACCATATTGATGCAAATTTAGCAACAGTTTTGCTGAGATAAAACATAATAAAATATTTGGCCAGCTGGAATAAGAAATACTTCAATAAATATTTTACCAACTGGAAACAAATAATTTTTGGCCAGTATTCTACAACTCGTTACGGGTATTTAGTCCATTGTTATATCAAAAAAACTTCCTTAAATCTGTTCCTTTAAAAGAAAAGAGACTATTGCTGCATAAATCGAAGGACGAGTAGCTTGTTTGGGGCAATTGTGTCGAAAAAGATAGGTTAACATATCTTATAATAAAAACAGAATTGACTTATTTAACAGACATAAGTCAGCATTGTTACTTTGTTGTAATTCACTTCACTCTTATAGCTGAACGGCATTGCGTAAATAAGACAAATTGGAATGAAATGAAAGCAGAACACGAGTTCTGCGGAACGTACTTCACTTCGTCCGCAATTTTCCTGAAAATGATAAAAACAAGTCTTAGAAAGCATTTGATACAAGATCTTCTTTCCTAATAAAGCAGGTTTTTGTAAAAAGCAAGCTAGCACCTTAACTCCTTTTGCAAGAATAACTATATGCAATACTGCTTAGTGCGCCAACCCACGTTCATCCTTTTGCTCTACTAACGACACAAGAAACGCTTCAATAACCATTCAAGTTTTGAGTTTAAACAGAAAAAAATCTGTACGGTACTCACGAAGGTCGACTTCTACTCATTGTGCCACCATCTTTGACGTCAAGGGCAGAACTTGAAGACTAAAAGCAAAAATAGGACCTGAAATGTTCGACATCACCACAAGAAATTTACAATGTCATCGGGTGAAGCAAAATGAAAAACTGATAGCGAATTGATATAGGAGAATTTTTCGAAACCTAGCCTTTCTTATATTCGCCAAAAGACAAAATTTGACATTTTCTATCAACTGTCCCCGAACAAGTCTAGCTAAATTGTCGATGGAGATACATTTCATGTTTTTTTATTTCCTCCCTATTCTTCATAACCCTTTTACAGGGTAGCTGCTTATCCAAAAGGCAACCTTTCCTACCCTTCCCATTCGAAAATCTCACAAAGAAGACAAAAAGAACCCTAGATAGACCATCCACTTGTGTTCTGAATCTTACGATGTAAATAATGAGAAAAGATAAGTACAAAGAACCAAAAAAAACGAACAAAGAACTAAGTAAGGATGAATGACTCATACAATGAAAAACTCTAACTACTATGACAGATCATAGACTATTGACAAACCCACATACGTATTAGTGTCCTCCCTCAAACTGCGGCCTCGATTTCATGCCACTTTGAGCAGGAGGCCAGCAGGCGTACAACTGAGCAAAACTACTACCGTCAACAAGGTAACTCAAATAACAGTCAAGTCACGCCTAGGCCAGTCGACTAGGGAAAAGTATAGTGGATTACAGACTAAGATCGATTATTTCTGCGCATTTGCAACAAAAGCCTTTGAAAGTTAAAATAAATGACTTATTAGATACTAAATAACATCAGTTCACAAAAATTTTTACCTCTGAATCTTGAACAGAAAATCTTAAATGGAAAAATTTCACACAGAACTCTTGCTCTACCATTATGTACGGCTCAAGTTCGGAGAGTATTGAATCGAATGCCTAGAAAAAAGAGAAAAAGATGTTAATATATACATACAATTTCAAAATGGTAATAATACATTGTGGAGTGTAACTACGAAAAGTTGGAATTTTCTGTTACAGAATTAAGTTATGGTTGAAATCTTACAAAGGGGGTCGTTTTGAATGCATATAGAGCTGCCGGCAATATTTGAGGTGAAAATTGATTGAACTTAACTGACACAAACAATGGCAGTTCGCTGTGATTTGATATTTGAATAATTACTCCAAGAAATAAGTTGTGTGATGTCATCAAAGACGGAAAGGTATAATTGCCATTATCATTACAAATACTTATATAAGCATATCACGTTAGAAATATTTTCAAATATTCTGTTATCAATAAAGAAAATATTGATGTGCGCTATTTGGTGTGTACAAAGAACAGGACGGTTCTAAAGCGGTCCTTTACATTAAGGCTTGATGAGTTGCGTATTGTGTATTATATTACTTATATAGCTTTGCTCCTGCGTAGTGGGGCCTCTAGAGTATTCTGGTGCTAGATTAGGCAGTTTCAATAACGTTCCATTAGGTCTAGCCTTTTCGTATGTTCATTCATTTCATGATTAGCTAATAATTAAAATTTTGCTAATAGTTAATGGTTGGCTGGTGATTCTGCAAATCTTAAACAGGTTGTTTTGCATTACCTCAGCAAACTTGTTGTGCCCACCACTAAAGAAACTGCTTTCCGAACCAAGAGATCCCATTGAGTTGATAGACTCCTTTGATGGTGAACGGACTAGACCCCCAAGCTGCTTGCTTTTCCCTTTCGAAATAAGACCCTCTTGACTTTGGGCAGCGTACAAACCACCACGCAAACCTGCAACAACAACCACAATCACAAAATAATTGTAACATTGTAAAAAAGGAATTTTTCAATATGCATACAGGTAACACGATCTTTTATGAAATACATAGATTTTTATAGCTTGCTTAAAATCTTCTCATAATTACATGATTACAGCGTACACGCCACGTCTGTCTAACCAGGTTTAAGAACAAAATTTGATCAAGTGCATGCAAAAACCAGCCTGTACAGTTAGCAAACCTTCAAAGTAAGGTGTAGTTATCCATCGTAAGAAAGTTTTAAGATGAGTAAATAATGCATTGAAGAAAAACCTTTTCCTTTGGACGCCTTGACCTTCGCAGCTTCAATGAATTCACGTATTTCTCGTTCATACATCCTTCCAAACGATTCTTCGTAATGCTTAAAAGGAAAACAAATCGGTTGACCAGCTTTCTAAACAATAACTGGCAGAATTAAAATAAAAATTAACAGATTTATTGTCCCAAATTTAATATTACTATAACCTCACTCAGGCTATACAAGGATTTGTGTCTCCGAAAGTGAACCAAAAACAAAACAACGAGGAAACGAAATGAGTAACTCGGCACGAAACAACAACTGGGCACGCTAAGTTAGGCCAAAATTTTGCGCAGCAACTTCTTTCTATCCGTGCAAAAGACTAGAATACATTTGTTGGAATTTTGTTAGAATTTCTCGTCTATATTAAACTCCGAAGTTGGCAAAAAGTTCTTGTTTTTTCTAAGCTAACGACAAGGTCCTCTACTCTTTAAAAATTGTTTTACCTTTTTCATTTGATTGAACTTATCACGATCGAGTTCTTTCAACCACCCCATCAGCTCCTCGTACCTTGCAAAGTCATCATGCACAGAGTCGTGAGGCGACAGAGTCAATTCAGCACCAACGGTTCTCGACGACAAACGGTCTGACATGCTCTAAAATCAAACATGCATTAAATCAATGCCAGGTCAAGGCCACAACGCCCAAGCTAATACCAGGCAGGCAAAATATCGGCAGAAAATTGTCTCCATTTAAAGGACCCATTATCTATTACTCCAGGCACTGAGGTAGGATAAAAAAACATTGAATTAAAAGCTTCGAATCAAAAAAAGGAAAAACTTCAAAAAACTTCTAGAGTTAATTTGGTATCGCCTAGGCAGATATGACTTTTGAATAATACTGAGGTAGCTGCATTTTTTTCTCAAAAACAACAAAATCAAGACGGCAATTAAGAGAAAAGAAAATAGGCAAGCGGCACTGATTGGTCAACCTTTACAGTCATGGGCTCGTGTTTCTGATTGGCCTATTTCGATCCACAACTAGGTATATATATTTCTTAGAGTAGAGTTTTCGATCTATGTTCTGACGTTTTAAACTCTGAAGAGTGTCAGACGAAAAGCTTTAGTTTACTAAATGTTTGCTTTTTTCAAAGCCACTTAGAAAAGAAAATGAAAAAGAAAAAAGAAATGAAAATAAAGAAACGACGAGACAGTGTTTGACGTCACCTTCACTGCCTGCTACTCGTCCCAATGCCAAAACCGAGAGAAAATTTCGAATACCCTTAGTCGAACATAACACAGAATGTGTGCTTCGAGACAGTATTTTGCACCAAATTTGACACTTATATGGGGAAAATTACCAAGGAGGTCTTTTGAGGAATGTCTGAGACATATCTCGAATTATGAGGTAGGTAGGTTAAAATGTTTTCTGGAAAGTGTTGCAATCAGTAAATAAAAACACTTCTCGATAAAAATTCAACAAAAGAGTCTTACATATTGTGAAATATACTTGTCAAGGTGCTGATAAAACCGCGCAGCAAATTCAGTCTTAAGCTGATTAATGTACGCCAATTGCTCCCTCACAGACTTCAATTCCGTTATACCTTAAAAAGAATTAAACGCTACATAAAATAAAACAAACAAAAAGCTCTTAACTGAAGATCGAGAAAAAATATTTACATCCTCATTCCACTTCAAACCTCAACCTTTGCAATCCTAAGACTTGAACTTTAATTTTCAACCTTACATCACGAATAGTTTAACAACTATTGAAGAAAACTTTCCAGTCTTACAAGCCTGCGATGATCAACAAAAAGTTTAAATCTGTATAGCCAATGCAAAAATATAACAATAGTTACGTGTTTGCTCAGTTACGTGCCAAAGGTGAATGATGCTCCACAGCTTTTAAGTTCTTCTAGAGGATCATTGGCTTCGACTGTGCAACATCTATGTCATATGGTGCTTTAAAGTTCTACACCAAGAAATTGATTTAGCTATGCTACGTTCCAGTGGCAAAGTATTTGCAAAGATAAGTCATAAAAACTTTACCTGGATTGAAGTTAGTTTGTGATGCTTCAAGCAATATTTTTGCAGCTGAAACGATATCTGATATTCCGGCTGGATTATACAGATCACCCTCTCTTAATGACATAACATGACGCTTCGAAATGTCAAGTTTACCCTGAAATCAAATGAGCACAAATTTACAATCGAATCTATATGACCCTGATTAAAAACTCATCTACAGAATTAGAGCATTAAAAGAATAAAGGAATCATAAAAAGGTATTGATATTTTAATACACCAAAGATGCTAAAATTCAATCTTCGATATCATAAAATAATTGGTGTATAGAAAATCCAGCTTATCGTACTTCTGAATCTAACTCCAAACCATGTTCAAGATCACAGAAAAGTGTTCAAAAGATTAAGCTCAGATACTGAATTGAAAAAATAATTAAATACAAAAAATATTAAAGGCAAATGTACATACCACAATATAACGAACTTCTCCCAGTATTTTCCTGTTATTTATTCTTTCGACTTCCATCCTGTTGTCTCTAAATTCCATCTGTCCCATTTGCTCACTCACGCGCTGAAAACAAAATGGCAGAAACTGTCAAACTTGTGTTGTCATACCATGGAACAAGCATTTGTTTTTACGTTTATCCTTCACTCGATCTCAGGTATGAAACCTGATCCATGCTGTTTCTATTTGGCTATCGAAATAAATGTTTAATAGATACAGTTAATTTTGTTCACATATACTGATTACTGTTTTTGTGAAGCTCTACGATCACTCCTCGCCGCGCGTTGTTCGAATTAACAGATATAATTTTATATTAAATGGAAACGTGACTGTGTTTTACGACGTTACATTTCTATGGTGTGAAATCGGTTTCTAGGCAAGAGTCAAGCAGTATTTACTCACAAGCAGCATTTCGTCGTATCTTGACAGCCTTTCGTCCAGCAAGTCCAGCTCATCTAGACCACGGTCTATCAGTGAAGCAAGACTCTGGGCTTGTTTCTCTGAACCCATAAGTGCAGTGATATTCAGCTTTGAAAAAAAATCATTTATCAGTTACAATACAAGTAAACTACAGAAAGCCATTACAAAATACAAAATCTTGCACAGCCAACTAACGGAATCGAAATACACCTATACTGAGCTATTAAATATACAGGGGTAATTACAATTAATGCATACATATTCCAACTGTTGCAGTTCCTTTGACAACTGACCAGTGAATTCTTCCAGATTTCCCAAGGCATGCTCGAAATGTGACAGCATTTTCTCAAGATCATTTTCCTCTCTTGGTGTTAGCTCTTGATAGTCATCGCCTACAATAAGAGCGTTACACTTTTATTTCCTATACTTTCCACGTTTTGCGGGTCAAAAACGAATCAAAAGAGGCCTTGATTTAAACGAAGTAAATGAACTACTGTAACATTTTGAATATAAGCCCAGGGCTTATAACGGTTCCAAGGCCATTTTAGGTGGCTGATATTGGGGGGGGGGGGCTATATTCGGAAGGTCTATAATTCAGATCTTGTCAGGAGAAAATGCGAAATGAGTTCGATCAAGACTAAATGAAAAGACAGGTTATGTTTCCCAAACACTTTCAATCAATCTGTCGCAGTTGTGGAATGATGGGTGTATTTAAAAAAATCACAGGAAAAGTTGCTGGTAAAGCCAGAAAGGCCCCCAGAAGGCACATCAACTCAAGGAGAAGGTATTCAGTTACCCTTAGAAATGCACTAAAGAAAAATTGAGGAATAGAATTTGTTGCTTTCGTCCTTTATATCGGTAATGGAGTGTGAAGGGAGAAAATTGTACTTGTATGTTTAACTCCAAAAGTAAGACCTCAGGCCAATATTCGAGAGAGCTTATACTTGAGAACAAGTTTATGTCCCAGGAATGAGGAGATTTACATTTTTGGGGACAACATTTGGGGGGGGGCTATATGCTGAATATTAAAGTACTCACTCTTATTCTTTATGTGCATAACTTGTCAGGACCCAGCTATACAATAAGCTGAAAAACTTGACCAATTGATGCATAATATTGGAATTTCCTTAAATTCACTATAAACTGACAAGTTTCAACAAACTTATGCAAGATTACAGGAGGAAAGAGAAAACAGATGAACGATACCTTGTCCTTCTGACAATGAATCTGTGGCATGATGGGACTTCTGTGAACGATTTGTGCCACTTCTTGCTCTGCCTGCAACATCTACAAGAAAATGTTCCATCTGACTCTAAAGTTTAAAAAACAGGTTTAAAATCAGGGAATACAGAATTGGAATAACGAAGAAATTTTATGTTATCAATTAATGGTTTTACCAAACTCTGTAAAAATGACAAAGTTGATCAAACATGTGAAAACATTAAGCTTGGAAACATATCAATATACTTCACCTCCTTCAAATAATTTTGGGCTCACATTGACAAATGCAGGTTTTTTCCCAGCAAGATATCTCTCTGATAACTATAAAGATATAATGGAATTTTTATTCATATTCTCCCATTCTCTTGCAAAAATGTTGAAACAAAATAAAAGCATATATGTCAATACTATATCCAACAACAAAATTTAAAGAGATCTTTGATAAAAACATTGTTAGGTTACATACTGAAAACAGGGTTTCAATGAAGTCTTCTTTGTCTGCAACTCTACTTGCAGTCCACTTGTAGCATTTTTCAAAGTGAAGATCAAATTCTGGAATTTCCTGGAGGCCAAAGAGAAACATTCCTAAAAATTTACATTTACAAGACTCAAGTGTGACTTTGAATTTCTGAAGACCTTTGTAGTAGAAGGATGAATAGTTACAGATATTTACAAAATATCACCATTAGTAGGCCTGGTCGTCTGTACTGCAGGTGAGCTGTGATAGAGGTATCACTCACCCCAAACTCCCAGGCCTGCATTAGTTAGCAACAGAGAACATTATACCATTAAAAATTTCCCATATTTTATCTCCTACTCCTTTTGTTATAAAAAACTGCAGGTTACAAAATGCCAAAATGTGTCTGACGATAAAAAAACAAAAAATTTCTAATAGGGTTTTATCATATCATATATACATAATAGGGTTTTAATTTCTAATAATCATATATACAATGGATTATGAAAATGAATTGAGTAGAACAAAAGCAAGCCATTCTCAACCTCTCTGCCTGTAAAGTTTAAGAGTGGTTGGACGTAAGAAAGACATTATTTTAAAAATTTATTTAACATCAAACATAAAACAAAACTAAAGTTTGAAGATTTGAGCATCTTACTTCAAGTTCCTGCTTGCCATCTACAACCTTGAGGTCTGACAATGGCCAAGTTTGTTTCTTCTTGAAAACTTCTTTATCTGATTTTTGGACTTTGTAAATATTGACTTGAAATGGCTTCTCCTTGGTTACTAAAACCAAAACAACAAACTTGATTGCCTAGATAATCATAATCACTTATAATTAGTCATGATAATAAAAATTACTTATAACCACAGAAAACGTTTATATTCAGAAAAGTCACAAATCTTGAAATTGGAAAGGAATTCTGCCATCAGTCAACATCTTTTAGATAACCCAGATTGTGCAAAACTCTATAATTATGACATGTTTCGGATAATTGGCAGAGTCCGGTCGTCTTTCCACCTAGCAGTTTTGCAATCGATCTACATACAAATGAAAGAGCCACCATTGTGTAGACAGGAGTTCATTTTCTCTCTTGGCCTCCAGTGGTAATTTTTCTTTAGGCTCGCGACAATGATTGGTCAACTATACCGGTCTTGTGCTTGTGTTTTTCTGATTGGCCTATTTCGATCCACAACTAGGTATATTTTTTTTATATTGTGTTCTTTCGGACCCTTATTCTGACGTTTTATGCTCTGACAGATGAAAAAGCTTTTAGCAAATATGTTATAAAATGTTTGCTTTTTTCAAAGCCATTTAATAAAGATAGCTCTCTGGACAGAAAATTTTTAATGAATACACAGTGGTGCGTTTTAAGGTATATAATCCGATTTTTCAGATATTGTTTATCATTACATAGATAAAAAACTCTTGAAATGTGAAATTTGCGGAGTTCATACAGTGATGTTTGTTTTTCCGTATTGTTTTACTCGTCATTACATCCTAATAACAACATTTATTTGGTGCCAGCCGCCACTGTATATACGGCAAATTAATATTCATCAAAATGAAAAACCAAAACATCTTTCAAGTATTATTGTGTTAAGCAGCCTGCCGTATGCTACTGGATATTATCAACTTCGCCGAGATATCATGTGGCAATAATGAACTTGGTTTGATTCCATTTCCAGGCAGGTTTCATTTCATCATACAAAAAGAAAGGCACTGGCATAGTTCGGGTGCCTTACCTGTAGCGCAAAGAAAGCTTGTTTTCTTCTTCTTACCACCACCTATTTTGGCAACATTGACCACCGAATAAAGAGCTTCATCATTTGGTCTGAAAAGCTCTTGCTGCAGTGAGTGCCTTATAGCCGCCATTTATGTACCCTGGGAGTAGAAACTCCTTCCTTCTTCAAGTGTAGTTGTAGCTGTGCTTGATAACAAAGGGATACAAAGGACTGAGATATTTCGTAGAAATATTAAAATGGCGGAAGACGAAAATTCAATCAAGGCTCTTTCGCCAAAGGTAGTGAAATCTCAGAGCCCTTCCAAAAGCGGTAGAGTTTCTTTAGACCCAGCAATGAAGAAAAGGACACAGGATTTGATTATAGACTTACACGGGATTATTCAAAAATGGGAATTACTAAATCAAAAGAGCTTCCAAACTTTAAATTCGTTGGTCACTTCGCGAACACAGCTTGAATCATCAAAGGAAGCCTACGAAGCAGATGCTTCCATTGTATCAAAAGAATGCTGGGTAAAGTATAAAGTTAAAATGATAAAGCTTCGTGAATCACTTATTCAAGATCATAAAGATAATGTCATGGCCATGGAAGAGCTGTACAAGAAAATTGATAGAATTGTGGTAAACCTGGAAGCTATAAATTTAATGGCATCAGAGCAAGAAAATCCAACAATTCTGTTCTCTACTTGGTCAGTGAAAGATTTCTATAGAGGTGCAAGAGCCATTTCTAACTGCTACACGAAAGAATGGCTTTTTAAGCAGGAAATTTCAAAATATTTTCTAGGTAAAGACAGTAAGGAAGAAGCTTCAAAGGATGCCTGTTTCCTTTCAATGTGGCTTCAGCAGCCATATTTAGATGATATTAATGAATATCAGCTTGAGTTAATGCTGAACGAATGCTGCATGAAATCTCTGTGATGAAATTCTCATTTAATCATTTCGTTTTTGATTTCTGCAACCCTTCCTTATTTTTCCTTCATCAACAAAATTAGCAAAGCATAATCAAAGAATACCAAGCTCTAAGGTTTGGTCTTTGTGTTCCCCTCACAATAATTTTTATGCTTAATTCTGCCCATGCATTATCAAGAATCTGCCATAGAGTCCATGCATAATATTTTGCTCATATTCCCTGCAAATATTCCACCAATTAATCTTTCTGAATTCTGATAACAAGCAAAAACAAAGAATACAAGATCTTTTTGAAAGCATTTGCTATAACTTCCAGACAATTTCCCTGCTCGTGCTTCCTGCTCAGAACAATACATTACAGTCTAAAAAGTTTATGAAATTCTCAGTGACTGATTTATAGTACTGAATAATTTGAGTAGAATAACAATGAATAACTGAGAAAAATGAATAACTGAAGCAAATCAACATAATCCACTAAATGATAAAAAATTAAAAAGAGTGGTAGATTGGTTTAATGTGGAAAGTTGTTAGGAGAAATAGAAAGAGAGATACTAAATAATAAGGGAAGCAAGTTAAACAATCAAAAATCATAAGTAATTAAATTTGAGAAAATTTGGTAATTCTGGTCACTGAAATCAGCATGAAATTAGTAGGCAAAAGCAGCACAAAAATTAGGCAAGAGAAAGAATTATGTCTCTACCAACCAAGAAGTGGAAATGCCAAGAAAAACAACATATGTTAATCTAATCTAATATATGCTAATGTTAGTAGAAATGCTAGTTTGTACAAAATACATACATCAATGGTATAGCCAGTGAAATAGAGTAAAATTACAGAGACATCCACAACAGATCATCTAGTTGCCAGTATTTGTATGTGACTTAACTAGGGAAGATAAAGGGGGTTATCATATTGTAAGAAACTGTTAATATGCTGTTTGCAATAATTTTGTTCATATACAGTAATTGTAGGAGGGTAAACAGGTCAAATGCATATGGGCTACTGTGAGGTAATATAATGGGAAATGTTAAGTTCTTTTCCAACATTGCAGAAGTACTAAAATTGGGGGACAGGCAGCTTCCCCCAAAAGAAAAACATGTAACATACCCTCGATTAACAAAGTTTCTTTGGTTTTTAAATAATAAATTACACTCTATTCATGTCTTAACTACCCAAAATATACTGCGTTTTAGATTTTGTATTGTACAAGATAGATGAAATGGCAAAGGGTGAGTAATCTAAATGAGAAATGCTGTTTTCATTTATATAGAATGCCAACAACAGAGTTAGAGCTGAAGATTCCTCAATTTTCCAACTTGTAGCATACATATGACAACATAAATTTAACAGAGTTTCTGATTACACAAACACATTCTTTGTTTGCAAAAAACAATAGCAAAACCAGGTTACGCATTTATTTTTTAATTGTATTTTTGTTAAAAACATTATGCCCCATTTAAATTCCCATTAGCTAGACTAGACATTAGGCAATAGCTGCAATTTCCAATTAACAATGCAGGACTAATTCTCAACGTTTTCCCACATGTAAATATGCTGTTGAGCCTATTGTTAACCCTTAACTATCACCTTATGTGAAAAGTGCCTCTAAATGGCAACAGGGACTTTATTTTCCCTATGGCATTGCTACTGTAGTATGTGCCATTGTTTGTATCTGTATGTGATGTCACATGTACTATTAAATAAACATCATAAAACCATATCAAAAACAGTCCTATCTGATATAACAAACTGTTTGAAACACACAAGAAATAAGGCCCTCGCTTAGCTATGCAAACCCATCTCCTTTGTTTTGCATTGAAAAAATAAACAAGAAATCCTAGTTATATGGTGAACAGTCCTGCTTTGTATTACAAAGGGAAATGCTATTTATGCTGACATTAATCGCTAAACCACAGCCTTTAACTTCACAATTATCTTGAAATGAGCCAAAAGTGCATTGGCATGCTGTTGAAATCGTTCTTAACTTTTCTACTTCTCTTGCATTCTTTAAAGCATGTAGATAACCAGAGGCATAGATTTTAAGGAATGCTAGGGGAATACATTTGTTCCTCAAAAATGTTTTCAGCTGTCACTTCCATGGTTATTCAGTACTCTAAAAAACTGTTCTTACTTTCTCACAAATATAAAAAAAACCCAAATAACTTAAGTTTAACTCAAGCTTTATATGTTGTGACTACCTTAATATAGACAAATACTTGATAACAGCATTTCTCTTCAATTTAGCTTCAAAATAAATAAACCGACCTCTTTGCTTTTTACAAGGCTATCCATTATTTTCAAAGATTTTCCAATGAAACAGTTTTAAATCTGAATGACATTTCATTAACAACCATGGGCTATATGGACAAGAGGAGCCAGTATGCATTTGATAATTCATAGACTTCCCTTTCTTAAAAAAATTAAAAGCAAATGAACTCTATAGACCCTGGCAAAGCCAGGCCCTATCAATAGTGGAATGTCAGCTCAAAGTGACCAAGCTGATTATCAAAGTTCACTTGTATTAAGAAGTCATCTTCATCCACAAACTGTTCTACCATGGCATCATCCATATTAACTAAAATCCTTAAAAGAAAAAGGTAAATATACTCAAGCAATGTCTCTTTTCATTATTCTATCAACACTTGCAACTCCAAAGAATGATTTCCTTTCCACATGTCATGTTATCAAAGATGAGGAGAACAGTTATCACAAAACTAGCCTTTACTGGTGTAATCAATGGCAGCAATAAGTTTTTTTGATAATTAATAAATATAAATAATAATAAAAAGCTTCCAAACAGTTACATTCTTTACTGTAGAAAAAAATGTACTTGAGGATATTTTGCAATATATGCTAAGGTGATGGAAAAAGCTACTGGTTGAAAGAATATTGGAGGTCTCAAGGTAACATTGAGCCAATCACAGAGTTCCCTTTTCATTTTCAAGAAAATTCCATTTTTGCACTGATCTTACTTGAGCAACTAGAAAACATTAAATGGAACTGTAGTTTATTTCTACATGGCAGTTATTGCATGCAAGTTTTTAACTGATTTAACACTCTAGACATTGGATTTTTCTTTGCTTTGCTCCTTTCATCTATTTTAGCTTTTCTCTTTTTTGTTCTCTTCTCTATAATTCAATCTATGGCAGTTTTATAAAAAACAGCTACCGTAAATCCTCAAACTAGCCCCCTGGGGGCTTATTTATTGTTTATATTTCTGGATAGGGACTTATTCGAGGGGGGCTTATACCAGGGGGGCTTATACCAGGGGGGCTTATACCAGGGGGGCTTATATAATTATTGTAGACATTAAGAAGACAATATTAAAAGACCTTGTTTATCTTAGTAGGAATTTCTTTATGAGCATTTAATTAATTACTACCAAAAGTATGAATTTGTTGGTGGTAATTCATTAAATTGCATAGGTAACCTCAGATGGCAAAAATCATCAAATGGAGGGGTCCAATTTGAGAATTTACAGTAGCAGTTGGGTTTATTCGGGGGGGTGCTTATTGACAATTTGTAGTTCTAGAGTGGGGGCTCATTCGAGGGGGGCTGCTTTTTTGAGGTGGGGTCAATTTGAGAATTTACGGTATTTGATTATGTTATAAAATGCCCAAACAATATTCCTATGCTCCAAGAAATATGCTTCCAAGTATTTGCCATAAATATCAAACTGAGCTCAAGATAAAGGCCTGGAGCACCTGCCTTTTTGCAGTTATAAAAGTGTTTCTATAACAGTATTCTTACCCTTTTCTGGTTTTCTTATATAAGTTCTTTACCATCTCTGCCGGCATGCCATACTTATGTGCAACCTTAGAAACAATCAGAAATTATACAGACAATCACACCACAAATAAGTGTGACATATTGTCATAATTATAATCACTAGGGAAAACTTTCCAGTCAGAGAAGCTAAACCATCATAAATGCTTCTTTAGCATAAAAAGGTTATGAATATATGAGAAATTTCTTAAAGGCAATCAAGAGATATAAAAGTGGCTTAAGCCATTTGCCAATCAAAATGAGCCAATCAAGAGCCTGTGAGTGGAATCACACTCACTGATTGGACAGTTTTGATTGAAAGAGTTTGATATGAGTTTCAGAAACTAGCAAACAGAATAGTGATTTGACAATTGAATAAAGATCTTAATTATCAATAAGACATTGAATCATTTTTAACTTCATACAAACAAACAACCAAGAAGATTAGAACTTACAGCATCCTTCAAATCCTTCAAAGTCAGGTTTTCCAACATTAAAGCATTGTAAACTTTTTCTTCTTCCTTTCTGACATATATAGTCACAGCTAATGAAAAACATTATCATTCTTAGTATAATTCATTAAAAAGGCATAAAAGTTTACGGAATGATCATTTTATGAGTCAGACTTGTCTTTTTGTTTAGCCTGTGACAGCCCAAGCTCTAAAGGGCTCAATGTGGCGGTTTAAATGCCATTTCCCAGTCTCTAGGCTATTAAATTTGATCCTAATGATTATCCTGAATTTACAAAAAGCATTTGAATTTTAGTTAATGAGCAAGTGCTCTATGATAATTCGTTGCAACATAAAACCATCTTTTTCTATACACCAAAAGCATGTGCTAAAAGTACATGTAAACACAGGAGAAACAATATTAGATAAAACCAAAACAATGGAAAAATCTAGCTTAAGTTACCACTATGCATTTTTCCACATTTGATAATATTACCTCTATTGCAAGTAATATTAAAGGAGAAATAAAATCATCACATCAAATTTTTCATTTCATTGAGCAACTGATAAACTAACCTGGAGTTTTTCGCTTCATTACTCTACATTTTGGTTGCTTTGGCAACATTGATAAGTCCTCCAAGTCAGCCTACAAATATTTACAATATGACTTGATTAGAACAAAAATCTTGAGTTTCATTTGTAAAGTGATTTCATAACATTTCTTCTCACAAAATTTGCTGGTACACGAGAAATCCACAAAATACACAACTTACACAAAATCACAGCTAAAACATAATTAACTGCTTATTTAAAACAATTACGACATAAATTTCATGGTATTCTTCCAGACCAATTACTCAAGTTAATCTGACTTTAATCAGTGCGATACTTGGCCAAAATGTTACTCTACCCCTAGATTTTCACACTGGATTTTAACAAACTACAAGATCAAGCAAAAGCAAGCTTGAAAGGAACAAGGGAGACATTTGCAAAAAATTTCTCAAAAAATAAAGCAAGATAAAGGTCACTTTTTGGAATAAACAAAGGGGGCTTAACAATGCTGAGCCTACACCTGGGGGGTTATGTTCCCAATGGTGCTGCCATTGAATATTACTTATTATTACCTTAGCAACATTTACAGCTGCAGCCAGCTGCCTCTTTGATTCTTGAGATCTAGAAGCAAGACTCAAGGTAATGAAAATGACATTGTACATTGTGCCTTGCTGATATCTATAGGAAAAATTGTCTACTAGAAAACAATGAATCAAACTTGGATCTTTTTATGTGATAAATCCATTATGAAAAAGCAACCTGTGCCATAAAGACAAGAGAACAATTTTATAACAATGAAAAGAAAACCTAAGAGAATAGGAGAAAGATGTACCGATTGTGAGTTTGCACAGTTATACATCCGTGCTTTTCTTCCGTGCTACATACAGTTATACATTGCTTGTCTTTGAAAAAAGCATGATAGCTCCCATTTACAAAATCACTTTTGGTATATTCCAAATCCATACAACCTATCTCTCCTAATTTGTTCAAAAAAGAAATCTACAAAATTAATTTCAGCCCTGAAGATGGAAAACATCAGTGAAATCTTGCATTTCTAAAGATGATATTTATCTGAAAGGGTTAGATTCACAAGTCACAACTATCTCAAAACAGATTGGTTGCATTGAAATCATTTTCCACGATCTTTAGCAAAGATCCTATGTAACATGCCTGAATTGTGCCATTTTCTGGCAATTTACAGGCCTGATTACAGCAATTAATAAATGCTGAATTAGTGCCTTCCATTGTCTTTGTTTTATATCCACAACTGTTTCAATATCACTAGCAGGCTTCCTTTTTCAATATTCCAAAATTTGCTTACATGATGGAGAAAATGCCTTTTTGGGAAAGAGAGCTTTCTTATAACATATTATGTGCAACAAAGTTATTTGATAGATCAATGCATGTCCAACAAAAAGTATAACTTCTGAATATAGGTCTATGAATTAGGAACAGTTTAACTTATGATGAATGGAAAAAACTGTGACTTTAGTCATGCCCCCAATCTTGAATGCTGGCAGCCACCCCATTTTACTTATATTTTACTTTAACAAAGATGCCAGTTTGAGACTCTGACTAAGCTATGAACATACGACCAATAATCAGTCAAATGTGATTTGAAAATTGTGGTCTGAAAGTAAAACATCTTATTTAGATAACATGAAGCAAGCAATATATGAAAAAGGTCAAGTTGTTGAACAATCAAATCAATATTTCAGTTGTGAGAATCAGATTTATGACATATAAGAAAGCCTCTGAAATAAAAGTATGTAAACTGAACAGCAAGTGTTGCTGGATTAACAATACTTAAGGATCAATGAAGGACAACTGACTTCAAGCATCTTGTGCAAAGCTCTTTTAGCAATGTTTAAAATAATTTCTTTTGAGGCCTTTCGGGTGTTACATACCGAATGGAGGCAAACAATGGTGGTGGTGATGCGGTTGTTGCTGTAGATGTGTGTGACCCTGTACAACTTTCATCTGATGAACAGCTTTTTCCATACTAAAATCAAAAGATATGGACGATATTTTTGCAGTGGGCTACTTTGTCTTGTCAGAGAAGAATCAGCATCTTTCATTTGAACATCAAATTTTCAGAAAATCATAAAAAACTAAGGCCCTTGTTTTCAAAGCTTTGTAGCTTGCAAAGACCTTCAAAATAAATGTCAGCAGTCTTTGCAATGGGAAAAGATGCTATGGCATGGCATTTTGTGCCTTTAACTGAACAGAAACCATAAGTAAATTGATGGAGAAACTGTTCTTGTTCTCCTTTAAGGATGCTTAATTTCTGATTAGCTTATAAATTTCCAGGAAGTAATCATAGACTTGTGTTGCAATTATTTGAAGTTCATAGTCCCTACCATCCCACGAAATATTGCTATGCAACATCACTAACTTATTATCACTAAAGTATTATCACTAACGTTGTGGATATCAAAGCAATTTTTCAAAAAAGTATCTTACCATTTGACAGCAAAGCAGGTGGGTAAAAAACAGAGTGCAAAACAGAATTCAGTGTGACATTTTAGACTGGAGTGGGCTTACAAATTTCGAAAAAAATAGCAACTATAAGGTAATGGAAGTACATTTCATATCAAGAGATGTGTGCCTTACTGCTTGATTGCTGACTTTTCACAATAATATGGCAAGCATAGAATATGCCATTGCACACCTTGAAAACCAAAAAACTGCCTTTAAATTTGGCAACTTTGACTTCCTGATGCTTTGGAAATTTTTTAAACATATTTTCCAACTTTGAGGATGTTGAGTTTTTTTTTAAATTTTCCCTGCAGACTTTTTGTTTTGTATGTGCAATGTTTCGCACTGCTTGGATAATTTTGGCATGTGCGTTCACACACCACATATTACAAAGACTGGGTTTCGGTTGAATCCTTTTAAGTTGGACTTTCAAGAGGGGTAAGGGAATCATCCAACTTAGCGGAGGCCATGGTACGACAAAATTTAAAAAAGGAAACAACACTTCCTTCCTTAAAGAATAATTCCTTAAAGAAAACAAAACTATGATTCATTGCATAATCTCAGCAAGTAAGGAAACATCAACTTACAGTTTGGGTTTTTGGGATGAAAACCCATGGTTTTTCTCCTTTTGTTGATACAGAGTTGAATTTTGTCACCTTATTTGGACCTTGAAAAATTGAGCTGATGTTGTGTAAAGCTGGAACAGAACAAAACAATATCAATCTTGCTGTGAACGAGAAAACTTTGAGCAAAAAAATATCTTTAGCCACTGCAAAATAAACCAATGAAAATGTTAAGTGGTGCATTAATGTGAAACCCATTTCAAGTTATGCACAGCATCCCAGACACAGCAGGAACTTTGTGAGCAACGAAACAATCATTACATATACATAATACAAACATTAAGAAGTTGGTCTTTTGATATTCCTGTATTACAGTGCTCAATAGGTTTGCACGTAGAGTGTGATATAGTTTGGAGTTGAAGAAAATAAAACTACATGTTAAATCTCTACAAACCTGTTTTGTGAATAACACACTCTTCAGGAGATGTCCTCAAATTTGAGTTATTCAACTGAAGAGGAAGACGTGAGAATCTCCTGAAGAGTGACTTATTCACAAAACAGGCTTGTAGAGATTAAACATGTAAATTTGTTTTCTTCAACTCTAAACTGATACAGTGATTACATATATATAATACACACTCATTCTGTGTATAAAACAATCATAACAATGTTTTGAGTAAATTAGCAGCAGGAGCTCAATAAGGCTTGTGCATAAAGTTTTTGACAGCTACTTTTTGCATTGATGCAAGATTCTAAGCCTGACGAAATACATCCAGGAAAATTATGAAAGTGATGTTTTCAAGTTAATTAATTGAAGAAAATTCCCCTTATTTACCTCAGAAAGCGAGACATGGATCCTAGCAATTGGTTTGAAACACAATAGTTTCGAATAAACACCTCCTATACATCAAACAGGGCTTTTATGTATAAAAAATTAATGTGCATGACCAAAAGCTTGGGTGACAAAACGAGTCACGTGAATAAATTTATTTGATAACACAAAATAATAAAGTTTTTTCTATTAAAACACTAAACTTAACAAAACTCTCAAAATGACCTAAATGCTACATTGGATAGTTACGTTCAAGTTCTAGATTTTATCATCACTGTCTGACTCTGACCAATTGGCCTTAGATGAAAACTAGATTTCTTTTGAAGTTTAGTTGCTTTTTTGATGATCTATTTTCATTCTCCTTTTGATTTGATATATTTATCCCCAGCTCTCTCAATGATATTTCCCCAGCTCATCTGTATTCCAAAGATAGCGATATAACATGCAATCCAATTTCCACGAAGGATCATGTGCGACACAGCAACGTTTCAGTGAAATTAGGAACATGAAGAATTTTCAATTATTTTCAGAAAAGTTGAAAATAAAACAGCAAAAACAAAAAACAGACCAACAAATAGCACAATTAATACTGTGTCAGTCCCTGGAAAATCAGGCCCTATGTCCATTATTCCATTTTTATACAAAAACAGAGTCTTTAAAACAGAGTCATGTTCAAAGTTTTCAAGCGAAAATACAGTCATTTAAAAACAAAACATTCTGATTGGAACAGCGAAAATGAAGTCATTTAAGAACAGAGCCATTTTTAAATGAACTCTTTTAAAAAATTGAAAACGGATTGATTTGAAAACGAATTCGTTCATCTTCAGTATCAATACGAGCTTCAGCAAAGGATACGAAAGCGGACAAAAACAGAGAAATGGGGACTTTATCATTAGACCAAAACCTTTGGCTTTGCTTTGACCAAAACGGTGTAGGCCGGAGCAATGTGAATGGCTCAATAATATGGAAAACGAAGGATTCGAAAACGAAGACAAACGAGAACAGAGAAACGGAAACAGGGCTTCGATGTCAAATTTTCCGTTTTGAAAAATATCAAGTAGATTGGCCTATCAACATCCAGTAATTGCTCTATTCAACAGAAATATTTATCACTAGATGCGCAATTAACCGCTCCGAAAGGAAACATCGGGTGCGTGCCTGCGCGCTCGCAAATTTTGCAGATAAATTTCCCCATTAAATCGCTATGCAAAGGTTGCAGTTTAAGTCTATAATAGCACCAAGAATGTTGTATTCTAATATTTAGCAATGAAATCAACAGCACTTGGCTTAAACCAATTCAAAAATATTTCATGATATATATCATAACATGTACCTGAATTTGAACCATTTTTTAAAAATTTTAAGAGTCTTCTCTCAGCACTTTTAGACTCATCTTTGTTTTTTCTTTCTGCACCCTATCAAATGAAGGTTTGTTAAAATAATACTGTACAATACAAGAAGAAACTTGCATTGAAACACATACATATGTCAGAAACATATATATAAAGCTTTTACTTTGCCTTAAATCTCGTTAAAGTGTAACAAAAATTTTGGTGCTCCATCAACAAATATGTAAACACCTTCCAAGAGAATAAGAACAGCAATCAAAGATAATTTTCTCAAGAATTACAATACACTTACATGACAAAAGTATTAGGCCAAGAAGAAGAAAATGGCAGCGCGGAACCTTGTTTGAAAAAATTTGGTTGTCGTGGGGAAGATTTGAGATAGTCAGCAAAAAATGCAAATCCCAGCAAATTCAAATGCTACCTTTCAGTAGAAAAATTAAAATTTCACAGCAAAATGGTAAATATTAAAAACTTTCGTTGCAATGTTGAAAACAGAAAAATAAACACAAAAAAGAAGAGAGCTAATGAAAAGCTTTGGTCTACCAGGTCATCCATTTGCCAAAATTTGGTTGCTGCAAGTGAACAAAATCAAACTTAAATCAGTCCATTCTCCATAAAACCCATCCAAATTCTTTGTTGCTTGCAGATATTTTTAAACATTTTCACTTAAGGCTGTAGAAGAGATCAAAAGGAAATAGGTCCACTTAAAATTAGCTCCTTTAAAACGTTTTTTGAGATGTTTTCCACAGCAATGGTAGCTGCATCCGTACAAATCTTGAGGTCTTCCAACAAATTACTAAACAAAAAAGTTGTACTTGTTTGAAGAAAGTTGTTATTGTTCTAATTTATCTAATTTATGCATATTTATGCTTATTTTATACAAATGGTCAAATCACTGTCGAAAATATCAGCCATCAATCTTGTAATGCTTCAACTGATTTTCTTTGTTGTCCTTTGAGCATACGGTTACCAACCGTTTTGTTTTTAGGCCATCGTCCTAATACTTTTGTCACAGAAGTGTACAGTTACGCTTACACAGAAAAACAAAGACATGGTACCTTATCTCTAAATACTTTTATCTGACAAAATGCACGATAGACAGGGTCTTCATCTTGCTTGGATAAATCTTCGTAGGTGTCAACTTGCAGGTGTAGAGGGATACCCTAGAAAAGAAAGATGAATGATGACTTTGAATAACGATAAATTTAAGTCGCATTTTCTGAAGTTCGATATACATGTATACAAATCATTATATACATACGAATCAACCATTAAAGGAACTTAAACATAATTATTCACTGGAAAACTTCAGCACTTCTTTTTTCAGGAGTCCTTCGGCATACAGGGTTCTTCTGTAATTGTCACTATTTTCCTACTGAAATTTGCAAAGTATAATGGCCATATCAATTCAAATATCTGCTTGCAGTATCAGCTATTTTTGCTTGCTATGTAGACTTTTATTCTGTGCTGCCCATAACCTATAGGGTCTTTAAGGTCATACATTTCTTTGAATGAGTTTGACATCCTTTATTCTGCAACCTAAAAATCTGACGGATTTCAAGCCCCATTGAAGCCACAAATTCATGGTAATGAATGGGCTAAATCTGATTATGTAAAGTCAAATCAAGACAAAGTTACCTTTACACCCTTCTGTGGTGAGAAATCTGTGCTTAGGCAGTTGATACGAATAACGACCTGCAAAAAATGAATAAGACATTACCTTAAATCCTCAAATCAGCCCTCTGGGCTCAACGGGGGAGGGTTAAAACAAGGGGGAGGCATATAAAAAATACTTTCAAGTTTCCATACAAATATAACGTTTATCTTCTTTACTATTTTAAAGTTCATTTCAACTGCAAATTCATTTAATAACTCTTTCCAAATTATCAAACCAAAATACATTTAAATCAACACAAAAATGTTATATCCAAAATATTTATTGCCCGCAACTCGCGCGCGATAGCGCGCGAGTGAAGGGCTTATAGTCTGCCCCGCGTATAAGTAGCATATGGAAGCTTCAGTTCATGTTGTCAGCACTTTGTCAGCAGATTTTGTCACTTTTCTGCTGCCATGACAACTGTCAATCAATTTCATTGTCAATCAATCGGCTTTGTCGAGGAGGTCGTTAACCGCCACCTCTTTGTGCGGAAGGGAATTATCTTCGGAGAGTTGCTCTGCCAAGACTCTGTTAAAGGCCTTCGGTTTTTTGGCACGAAAACGGTGCTGCATCACAGCTCGGTTCTCCGCAATGGATGGAAGTTTTGATTCGAAGTTTTGGGAATCAAAACCAGTCGAATGCCACACCTTTCTCCCAAAAACTCGACACCGTACGAGCAAAAGTTATGATTTTCGTGATTATAGCCTGTACATCGCTGTACGAATCCTTTATCGCAATCGATTTTAGCTGTACCCATTCTATCACGTGTCCATTTTCATACGTCTGCTTCACGAAAACGCAAAATAAATGTCAAACCCTAGAAAAACTTCATGATTTTCAAAAGGGCGTTGGACTTAAATCAAAGGCAAACTGAACACCAAAAATTCTTGATAAAAAGAATAGTTTAGCATCAACTAGAGCAGCTGTTTTTATAAAATTGTGAAAACCATAGATGGTGTCTTCTTCGAATATCCTGACCTAAATTTTCAAAACAATCATTATCAAGGAACTAATTGTTTGCGGGCAGTACTAGCAAGAGCTATTTCTAGTATATGCATTTCTTTCTGTGGTCTAGTCTTTAGTGTCTCGTCTATTTTGCCACTGAATGTGTTATCGAATCGTTCTGGTGTATCAATATTAAGCTACGATTGGGGCCTGTTTGGGTGGAGGTCTATTTAAAAGGCCTAATAACAACATTAACTTCCAGGGTGAGTGCTTAATCGATGGGATGCTTCAGAGGCGGGAATTCATTTCTAAGGTGAGGAGAAAAATCTCCAAAAACATATGAATTTGCTGACAAATGACACAATTCTCCAAAAAAGCCTTTTAAACTGTTTTGAACCCCATTAGAACCTGACAATTTCCACCGTTGGAGGATTTATATGGGTGCCCAATTCGAAAATTTGGGGAAGTTGATTTAGTGAACATGACATGGATTGTGAAAACAGATTTGTCAGTGACACGCCTAATCACTAGTGCTACAAGTTTCCAATGTCTCGGGATTAGGCCTGATATCAAATGTAAATGAGTAAGAGAGTAAAGTACAGGAAAACACTGGTAATAATTGTAACTACGAAATGATGATTGCCTCTGCTACTTGAATGTTGCAGGTACTGCCGGTGCAAACAGAGGGGAAAATACCAAGCTATACATTTGGATGCAAGAACTTGCCAAACTTGATTTGGGGAATTATCTAAAAGAGCCTAGACATATTGTAGTCTTTTAGTTTGGCTTTAGCGGTGTTTAAATGGGCAAAATTTAGCAAAATAAAGAGCAAATAACAAATTACGAAATTGTCACTTCCTCACCAATAAACCATTAAAAACAATGATTCATCCCCGTTCATATAACTTTCAAACGGGCCAGCAGTTGGTTAAAATTACACGGAAAGGTACACTGAAATATATTAGGGACCTGATGAAGGCCATACGTTTTTTAATAATTGTGTGAATTTAGCTAACCTTGGCTTTACCATGGGGATTCCAAGTGAATCCAAATGCATTGTAACCTATTTCATCAATGAACTCATCCACATTCTGGCAAGCCTTCCTGTCAATATCAAATGCCCTTTGGTTTGGATTTGGCTGCTGTGAACACCAAAAGTGCCAGTGGTTCATTTCATTTCTAGGATCTTTCTCATCCCGGAATGCCAGATAAATAAACGACTATAGAAAAATTAAAAAAGCAACAACAAATAAGAATTTTGCAACAGAATAAAGAGCCTTAGTATGATGTTTGGATATCTTTTTATCAACAATTATTCTATCGCCAGGAAAATAAAAGCCACACTTCTATATCGAGTATGTTAAAGACCAATTCACCTTACCAGGCCTAATACAAACTTCTTTAGGTATATAAGGTATTGCCCAGATATACTGCAAATGCTGTAAAAAACACTGGTGTGCCGATTTAACTGAGTATCTTTCTCTTGAAGACAATATGATATTCATCTTGACTGTAATTTCTCTTTATTCATGCGATTACGAATTTCATTGATAATTCTCTGACTGTGTCCTTTGCTGTCATCCTGTGCAGCATTTCCGATAAGAAAGCTTTGCACAAGTAGTTCTCAATTCTTGGTTCGTAGAGTAGCTAAACAGCGCTCTCTCAATTTTTGAAACCATTACTACCAACTCTTTGATTATCCCACCATCATGCAAGAAGAGGATTTAAATCAACTAGACATTTCAAATATCTGTACCTCGGTTTTTCAAAATTACTGTACCTCGTTTGATAACACTCTGCCGCAACTGGGCCAGATCTAAGCACCTTTGCAAAAACTAGTTTGTCAATAATTGATCGACATCTCTCTCAAGTATCAAACTAACTTATTTACATGTAGTTGAAAAGTTGAGAACAAACCTTTACTCTGTCACTGGGAACTGAAGATGGTTTTGTAGCTTCGCAAGTAATGGCATAAAATTGGCCTAAAACAATAAAAAAACCTGTAACTAGAAAGCAAAATACTTCTGTATTCTTCTATGCATACTTGAAAAGTGTTAAAATGTAGGTAGGTACTCTAGCACAGCTTTCTACAAACCTTTATTCAGGTATGTCAACGAATCCTCCCCTTTTTTCTGGATGATTGAAGTCTGTGCTTCCAAAATATTTATATATCTGAAAAAGAATATGTTCATGAGCTACAAAATGTTAAAACTGTCACCATTTGCGTGACTGTGTAATTAGACTGGTTTATAAAAAAACAAAACACGCACTTGTTTCAGAGTATGAGGAATATCTTAAAGAAACCTTGTCACTTTTATCATTTGTGACATAATAAAAAACCAGGTCAGCTCAGTCTAGTCTACTCTATGTTCAAAATTCTAAACATATTACAACCCAAAAAGAATATGGGAAAGATAAGCCGCCAATTGTACATTGCCTAAAAAAGGGAGGTGTAGAATTGTGATTTATTGACATATATCTTTAATGATATTATATTGAATTAAAAGAGCCTGAAAAAATCATAATACTATTTACAGTTGGCTTAAAAATAATTATGGTTAGAACTAATCAAGAACAACTATTTAAAACAAATGAGATGTAATTATAATCACTAAAAAGACATAAAAATATACTTCTGGTGTAATCCCCGCAGGGTGAGACTCTTTATCTACAAAATTTGCATGAGCTTTTGTTACCTTTCCCCTCTTTTCACTGTAGAACCAGAACAAAGGTATACTAAACGCACAAAAATTTTAGAAAGAGGGAAAATGTAAGAAATCAAGAAACAAAAAGGTAGTAAATAACTGTACCTTTCATCTTCTGAACAAGTCAATGTTTGTTGTACACAGTCTGTTCCAAATGTAGCCTACAAAAGAGGCAACAAAACATAAAAGTCAAAAATAACATGAAACATAGATTGTTAATTATTTGAATATTATTATAATACGGATAAACACTTAATTTGGATTTAAATATAGCAACTTGGTGGCCAGTCAAAATGCAAGGAATCATCTCAAGAATTAAGAACATTTCAACAGAAATCCAATTTAAAATAAACACCAGGCATGGATTTTCAACACATAAAATAATCTACCACTCTTTTATGCAGCTCATTATGCAAAGGAAAAACCTTAAGTACATTTCATACACTAAGCATGGAAATTATTTAAAACAAAAATAAAGAAAACATACAAGTTCCTTTTCACCAGCTAGAAATCCATAAGTTGAACCATCATCTGGCGAAGTTGGGGAGCTGCAAGACAAATACAAAGCTAATTATAAAATTATCTAATAGACAAGATCAATTCTTTTGGAAAGCCCACACCAGTTCTTTCCAATTATCTAAATACATTAAATGTTAATTTGGAAAAATAAATCATTGCGTCTGTCAAAACCATAAATTATATTTTGTCAACTGCAATTCATAGGACAAAATGTAAAATAACATAAATAAAAACTTTCAAAATTTAATGACTAACGTTCTTTCTGGTTTCACATTTATTTCTTTGCCGGGTGGTAATTCCTAAAATGAGTAAAAGAATATTTTACAGCAAAATATTCCAGAATGATACACTTAATTAAAAAAATAATGAAACACCTTTGAAAATTTTATGCATTGAATTTTGATAGAACTTTTCATAAAATTTTCACAAGATGCTGTTTATGCTTTGAAGAATTTGCCAATAAATTTGCAAATATCAACGGTAAAAATCAATCAGGCTTTAAAACATTTACAAGTTGTTTTTCAAGATGAAGAACACTTACAAGTAGCTGTCAAAGATCGTTTTTAAAAGAATAACAAGGAAAGTTATCAAGCAACTCAGCAAATGTTGGCTCATTGAGCAGCACTCCTGTGGGCAAAAAGTTTTTCTACACTAAAATTTAACATGGGTTGATAGACCAAAGACGATTTTCTTGACAACATGTCTCTTGTGCAGGACGGAGAAGCAATAGAAATTTGTTTGGCTAATCTCTGAAAAATTTTGCGATAATGTCCTGTTGTCATTTCAAGGCTGTTCAACTTGTGCTCATATTTTGCATGAATACGCAGTAATTCAAAGAGGTTACTGGAACTCAAAAAACAAAGTTTGAGCATTTTTAGGATATGACCAAAATACCAAAAACTGCATGTATACTTTCTACTGGAATATGTAGCAAAATGTAGCACCAGTCATTTCATAGAAGTGACACAATCTGTACTGACACAGGCTTACCTCATCTGCTGCTGATGCAGAGACACTGACAGTTGCTGATGTTGTTGAGAATGGTGAGTCTTCGTCATTGAGTTGCCTTCTGGAATATAAAAACACATAAAAAAGAAAATATAGAGGCAAGACTGTATATTACACAGAAGTTGAAAGCAGTGGCGGAGACCTGTGGGGAGGTGGGGGCATCCCTCTCCAAAAATTCACAAGTTTAAGAAAAGTTCTCCTGCTTGAACCAATTTGATTCTTTTATCACTTAATTATAACTCTTTGAACCATACCAATTTATTAAATATAATCTCAGAATGCCAAGGGTAGCTCTCTCCTTTTTTTCTTTCTAAAGCTGCTCCTTTCTAAAGCAATTTTCTAATACACTGAGCTTCATCTACGATCTTATCAATCTCTGAAGAGGCTAAGACCATCACAGAGATCTAGCTTTGTCCTTGTATTTCTACTCATTCGTCAATTTTTTGTTTTATTGTATTAAGCTCATGATCATTATGATACTCTTGAAGTTGCATAAGTTTTATGTAATAGGGGGAGTTTGCGGGCTGGAATGTGCTCTAAGTGTAGAGTGAAACAATAATTAGTGTTCCTAAGGAATACCATCTAGGTAACAACATTGCATAGCAAAATCTAACGATCTGTTAGTACAGTACAACTATCACGACAAAAAGCACAGCGAGCCATTCAAAATAAATATGAAATCAATTAAGATTTTTGTCTCCCCTCGTTTCACTCCAGTTTAAAGCTATTGACAACAGCATTATCTGCAGTGAGGGCAGAACAGATTTTTAGAAAATATACCGCAAGAAAATTTGAGTGACTCCCTCCCTAGAGGTGTAAGAAAGTGTATTTTTTTGTTTCTATGCTAAAATAAGGCCTCGTTCAATCACAAATGCATTCGTTATGAATCAGATACATAATCAATATGTTAATCAATATGTTATGAATAAAAATGCGCTTTAAAAACAGAGCATATTAAACAAATCGAAATAAAACCGATCAAAGTAAAAACATATCCTTCCTAATCACTCAACAACATATGTGAGGTGCAACTAAATCTTCAAAAACCTTTTGACTTGCCATAAAAGAATTTTACTTGGCCAAGACAAACAATTGCTTGAATAATGTTCTAAGTAGTATAGTTTCTTACTTTTTAACATCTTTTGGGTATCTTGTGAAGAAATGTTCATCTAAACCAATGCAAGCCATCCGTAGAATAGCATTAATGAAATCATTAAGTGAATGACAATAAGTATTTTCCTAAATACCTTTGTCTCCTCCCCTCCCCAAAAGCAGAAAGAAGTTTCCATCATTGATAAAAGATTTTTCAAATAAAATCTTAGTTTGCGCGGTTCTTTTATGTTAAATATGATAGATCCATAACGCAGGCTTAGAATTGAAGTTTACCAACCCCTTTGTCTGGGAATCCTGAGCTGCTGTGGCATCTTCTCCAGATGAGTCCTGCAAATTGAAACTAACTGTAATAGTATGGAGCATTAACAAACTCTTGAAGAAAAGACTTTATAGAATATAAATCCCTTGGACACATTTTGCCTTTGACACATTTTGAGAGTTGATGATTGCCACTGATGGGACTGAAAAACTAGGAGAACCTCATTGAGATATTTGGAACTTTCCAATTTCATTTGATTTCTTTGTTCATGTCATTGTCAAAAACACTTTCACAACTCTCTTTTATATGCAGATGATACAACAAGAGACAAATAACAGGATAGTTTTTTGAAAGACATTTACCTTATTCACAAATATAGCTGGCAGGAGTAAAGGCATTCTGTAAAAACATTCCACAAGAAAAAAGCTTAAGATGGTGTGCCTGCATGAGTTTAATTGTTGGTTTATGTTGTAAACCAAGATTTTATTTGCTCAGAATAGTTAGACTTTGTGTGATTCACCTAGAATACTTTCTCAAGAACATCACAATTTAAATCAGTTACTAGAAGTGAACAGTTATCAATGCAAGCACTAAAACACAATCACAGCAGTGTGTAATTTCATGTGACACGTTTCAAAGGTTGAGAATGACTTCCCAGGTTTCAAAGACGCAAACGGCGAATGCCTGAATTATTATATCACAGAATATAACACTTGCTTCTTTGACATGTGCAAAAAAGGAATTGACAAGACAATTTTAGAAATTGTAGATCATAAGAGAATTAGCAGAAAGAGAATGTATCCTACAAAAACACAAAAACAAAATCAGAAAAATGAAAGTCATAGCCTGTCGATTTCAAAACAATCAAAATTAACTTAAAATTTATAAGTTTGGAATTTATATTGATGTTTCCTAGTCTATTATCTTGCTTTGTAACTTTGATAAATCATGTTAGATAATCTCTAATTGGAAAGTGATTTGATAGCCAATATACTATATCAGATTTCAAGAAAATCGTGCGCAAAAGTAAACGGTTTTTTACCTTGCAAACACTTAGCAAAGACAGAATTATCAATGAAATATTATTCAATACTTAATTCATCTGAAGTTCCTTGCCAAAAAGAAAATTGAATAATGGATTATTTTTTTACACAAACAAAAATTTTGACAACAACTGTTTTTTTTAAAATATTGCTTGAGCAATAGTCCTTAATTCCATATATGAATTCCTAACTCACACTTACTGAAAAGCTGTGAAAATTCTAGTAATTCTTGAAAAAATAGAGTTTGTGTCAATACAAAACATCATAGCAAGGGGAACAAAACACAGCTTCATTTAAAGAAATTCTGCAAAAAGGGTCAAAATGAAAACTGGTTTTAAACTCAAAAAACTAAAACTTGTTACTTAGAAAGGTTTGAAGTAAGCACTAACAAGCATAACAAGCAAAATATTTATCTAATTTTTGTCAGACACTCCTGAAAGCATAAATGTTGGGAAATGACTAGCTTGCAAATAATTTTATACTACTAAGAACTTATATGATAAACACTGGACACTCAATGATTTAAGCAACTATTGATATAAGCAAACACGTCATATGTTTAACCAAGCTCTGGGATAATTTTGCACAAAGGCTATCACCCTCAGAAAAGTGAGTCTCACCCTGGCTTCTGTACATAGTTGGTCCAAGCATAGGTACAGATCACTCTAAAAAAGGATGCATTATAATGAACTATGATTCACAGTTGGCCATGGTTAAGTTAATTCTCATTATATGGCAGGATTCTTGCTCTACAGTAATTTTGTAGTAGCAAAACCAGACAATAATAACCAATGCACAATCATAAGTGATTGCCACACACATAAAGTCATGGTAGCATTGGTTTAAAGCTACCATCTATTATAAATTGTTAAATTTTTAACAAACAACTTCTATTTGCACTTTCTGATCCAAGACCTTGAATAAAAACGTGGAAAATGATCTGACTCAAGCCATTACAGACATGCCTTACATTGCTGTTGCTTTATCAAACCTAAAGCTTGAATGCACAGAAAGGTTAGTTAATGAAATTGAATTTTTTCAAAAGCACTTTCGAAAATATTGCAAATCATTAAACTTGCTCTATTTACTTGGGGTGAAGATATTTGATATTCTATAAAAACAATTTCAGTGCTTTTTGCAGAAAGTGGAATTCAAGTTGGAAAAATATTCCAGTTATTGAAAAGTGTTTAAGATGATAAGGGTGTCACACTTCTTCCTTCAACTAACTCTCCAATAAACTGACTAAATTTTGTGAAAACCTTTCTACACTCAGGGCCGGATTTTTGATCCAAAATAAAATTTTCAATATCAGGGGAGGAAAAATAAGGGGATTTTGTGATGTGTCCGGAATATGTATTCAAATAATGTGCAATGGTGCAAACATTTAATTGTTTCTACCATTGGTCTCTCTACTATTGGTCATGACTCATGACTGTTACTTGTTTGTTTTGATGACAGAACCAGACTTGACATCATAACCTAAAGATTTGCGAGCAAAAATAACACTTTAAAATATCTGTAAATGTGGAAAATCAACTAAATCTGTTGCATATTTTATGTGATATGGCCATTTGTAGCTTCCTAATGGAAAACTGTTAATTTTGCAAATGGCTTTGAAAAAAGCAAACATTTAGTAAACTAAAGCTTTTTGTCTGACACTCTTCAGAGTTTAAAACGTCAGAACATAGATCGAAAACTCTACGCTAAGAAATATATATACCCAGTTGTGGATGAAATAGGCCAATCAGAAACACGAGCACATGACTGTATAGGTTGACCAATCAGTACCGCTTGCCTATTAGAATGTTACCAGTGGAGTCCTAAGGTGAAAAGGAACGCCTTTTGTCTACACAGTAGCGGTTTTTTCGTGCTTATGTAGATAGATTCTGAAACTGCTAGGTGGAATGACGATCGGGCTTTACCAATAATCCAAAACATGTCGCCATTATAGTTTTTTGCACAATCTGGGTTTTCTAGTAAATGCTGCCCAATAGCAGAATCGCAGGTTTTAGTTGTAATTTTAGATTTGCAAGACCGAGGTGGCTGTTCTCTTATGGGATGGGTTTTGTTTCTAATATTTTGCTTGGATCAAAGATTTTACAGCTGAGGCAGCTACCTTATTTCCTTCACAACTTCCATAAAACAGAATATGTATAATGTATGTTTGACATAAAAAAGCAACTATACCCTGGTCTTAATGTAACTTCTTAAAATAGGGAACACAACAATGCCAAAAGCAATTATTTTGTCCTACCAATCATAAGAATGAACTACAGGAAATCCTAATAAAAAACCCTCTGCTTGTCTTCTAAGACCTTACTATACAATAAAAACAAAAATATCGTGCAGTCTTTATTCTTTGACTTATTTGCTCAATCTTTTTTTGTATCTTTCTTCACCTATTATTTTTTTTCTTCCAGTTCAATAATTCTAATAATTAAAATACTACAAACTTCAATAAAACCTTAAATTGTGAACTGGTATAGAAAACTCATGTCTCAAACACCTAAAGGACCTGAACAAATACCTAGTGTCTTACACTACAGTGTCCAATAAGCAACTCTCAGTGTCCTCAGTAGAAAGTTGAAATATTATATAAATGTTATCTTTTATAGTATTTCTTGTAAGTGTTATTATTTGAATTAATGTTATAGCATAAATGAAATTTAAATCTGAATTACATAAGTTTCAGAACCAGAACCAAAGTATAGTGATTTCAGGGCCCACATCACTGGGGAGGGCTGGAGGGGCCATGCCCCCTTTTTTGCAAAACAAGTAGTTTTAAAGCTGCAGTAAAAGAGGAAAAAGCCTTGGCCCCCCTACTTTTGCTAGCCTTGGCTCTCCCCCACCCCCCCCCCCACCCCCACTTTCAAAATTGTGACATAGGCCCTGGATTTAAAGGGGAAAGCCTGTTCTCATGCAGCCAACAGTAACAGATCTAGTTGACTTTGCAAATTTCAAATCTTTTTATGATGCTCTTTGCTGGCCTTTTTTCAAAATCAAAAAGTTTTGAAATAGATTTTGATGTCGTCATTGCATTGCCTAACTTCGGTACCAGTGCTGCAAAAACTAAATGCAGCAAAAAATAATGAGAGCTGCAGAGTTTGGTCTGCAAAACATGTTTGGTCTAGGGCCCCGCAGAACCATAATCCGGCCCTGTCTACACTAATGAACTGCCTGGCCTTCTAAACCTGCTTTCTCTAATCTAACTAATCACTCTTTTCATATAATAAACCAACTTTGTTTGATTTGGGTGAAAAATTCACATGCAGTGGTAAAATATCTGTGTTTGCTTGCATGTGCCTAACTACTACACAGGAGAATACAGCCCAATAAAAGCAGAGTCAACAGCCTAAGGGAGAAGTGATAACTAATTCAAAGTCTAAATACTAAAATTAGCAACAAGAATATCAAAACTCTAAATGATATACAACTAAGAAATTGATATACAACTAAAAAATTGATTCACCTTTTCGCTGCAATTTGATGAAACATTTGAAACTGGTTTGGAATCTTCATTGCTTGATGTAAAAGGACTGAAACAATAAAATTAAATCTCAACTGCATTTTCCATAAAAATTTAAACTCAACTGATCACTTTATGCCTTCAAAACATAAACAATCACCTTAAAAATCAATTCTTCTACCAGGTTTTACTCATTCAAAGCAGCCTATGAAAAAAAGAGCATTATTTTGTGGGAAATACCTTCTACAGTATGTTGTGAACTAACTATGCACAGGAAATATTTCAAATAAGAACAGTACTGGCTAATTTTCTCTGCATTTTATTAAATAGAATAAAAACAAATTTCCTTTTACTTTATCTTTTCCAAAATAAATATGTGCAGACTGCCGGCATATCTGCAAATTTTTAAAATCCTTTTTCAAAATAAAGTAGCTTTGTTAAATTAGATTTTTAATTTCAGCATGAACTTTTAAAAAGATTCTTATTTTATATTATATTATTATGACTTATGCATTTGAGCTATAAAATTATTAACTAGGTGTTTAACATTTCTTTTTCTTGAAGCAGGACAAGCAATGAAACAAGAAATCACTGGCGAAGCTTTTGTCCTGTAAAAACATTCATATTATTTGTATTCATTATGATTAATCTTTGAGGGATCACTCTGCCCAATCAAAATAAAGAAAGTCCTAAACATCCTCAGTAGCAGTAGAGATATTTTTATACTTCTGCAGTTCTTTTGCTTTCCTTCTTTTGCTTGCAGTTCTTCTGCAGATATTTTTATATGTTCTGCAGTTCTTTTGCTTTCCTATTTCAATGAGTTTTCAAAATGCGTCCAGTTCAAATGATACATATGACTTAGAAATCTGCATTAAAACAAAACTGTATTTTGTAAGATGGTTTGTAAAGGAATTCAATGAGACATTCCAGGGATTTGAGGGGATATTAATTTAGTATACATTTTTCTGACTTGTTAACAAGAAGAGATTAGCATTCAAATTAAGATGTCTTAAAGCTTCTTCACACAGTTCCTTTAATACGAAGGATAGCATCGAGGAAGCATTTAATGAAACAACGAAAAATGACTAACAGACATTGGTAAACAAATAGGCAGAAGGAGATAGTGGTGTGTGCTACTTCTTAAGAAAAGGACTGTTTATTGATATATCTTTAGTTAACATGCATTCGATAAATTATAAATATGTTGATGAATCAAATGAATTTTAATTTGAAACAACTCTATAATTTACCTTGTTACTGGAGATGGTGGACCTTGCTGTGTTTCTTCAGTTATACCATAGTAATCATAAAAAAAACCCAATGCTCCAGCAGAAATGTCATCAGCATTCATCTGTAAAATCGACGAAGATCCAGAATCTGATGGTCCAAGAAATGATTTCCATGATCTCTCATCCTTAAGGACAATGGTTGATACTGGTATTTCCACTTGGCTCGCAGGAGGTGAATCTTCAGCTGAAAATGAGGTAGAACCTTTCTTTGCAGACATCCTTTGCAATTAGCTGTCTCAATTTGCTTTTGTTACAGAACAGGATATGACGATGCACTACAATGACTGTCTATCTATGAATTAAAGTCAAAAACATGAATTTTTTAGAATCTTTTAGAAGAAAAGGTAAATTACTAAAGTTGTGATGTTGTCAGTTAGATACAATGGTCAAGAGGCTTCTAGGCACATGAAAAGTGAAGAAGATTGGTGTTGAAATAGAGAAAAGGAGATGAAAGGAGATTTAAAGTACTTTCTTCTGCAATAAAAACAGAGGTTTCCAAATAAGTATCGCAGGAGTGGACCTATATTAAAAATATATATAATGTATACAGACTGTTAATGGTAGGAAAAACGCTAAAAATCAACACAGCAAATTATTTAAAAGCAATTAATTGTTTAAAACTGTTCAAGAATAGGAGAGATTCAAGAAATAAACATGAAAATAAAACCCTGTCAACAGTGATGCTTAAACAACTCAGAGACAAGGAGTACATGCTTGAAGAAAAAAGTTTTTGGAAAACAATCAAAGTGTTTGCTATTCCTTTTTGATTGAATATATATTTTGAGGTTGAAAACTTTTTCTTAAAGCTGGTTTTTCATATAAAATATTTCAAGATATTTCATTGCACAGAGTCTACAATCAATTAAAATTCTTTCCGTTATATGAAAATTGACAAAATTATATGAAAACCACCTATGGTAAATGATCTTAATAGAACATAATTCAACGTAATTAAAAAAAAGAAAACAATTTTCTTTCTCCCAACAAAATATATTGAATTACAATGAATTAAGATGAAATATGTTTTTCAGTTTTCATATACCTTTACCCATTTCGCATTTTCACAATCCAGGGCAACTGGCAAAGAAATATTGTTGGCCAATGGGTCTAGGATGGCCCTCCAAAAAATTTCAAGAACCCCATTTTAATGATTCAAAACAATCCTAAAATGGTTGACAGGCTAAGAGTAGAAATAATTTGCAAACGAATGGGATTCAAAGACAAGAAAGTTAGAACAACATGTTTTGGAACATTAATTAAATAACTTTAACTTCATATCAAAATATTTTGGATTTTCGAAAGACGGAGTCTAATTGTAATAACATTGTCAAGTTATACTCAAAAAATTTGCTGACATGGAAACAAGCTATATTTGCAAACTAGCTGTATTCTGAATGTGATTTGCAGACCTTTAAACTCATCAAATCACATCATCATAAAAGGAAATTGCAATGCAGAGTTTCTTTGAAAATCCTTCAGAACATCTTTATTCCCAACCTCTCACATTAATAGAATCAAATTACTATTAATGTGGTAGCTGTCAACAAAAAAAGTCAGCTATCACATAATTAGACCCACCAACAAGTGTCTACTCTTACGTAAAAGCATGCCACATGAATAGAAATATGATTCTATACTTGCTATGGGGTCACCTGTCTAAGAGTTGAGGCTGTCTAAAATAGGATCAACCAAAGGAAGAAAAATTACTCCAAGTAGTTTGAGCATATCAAGATGAAAGTTTCTTTTGGTGTTTCATTCATGATAATATGAAATTCATTGAACAACTGAATAAGAAGGAATGGGTAGAGAAATTACACAAAGGTCGAAATGAACACACTTTCCTTGAGCATAAAAGCAAGTTTTTACAGCTCTTAATTTTAAAAATGGTTCAAAAACAGTTTAAATAATTAAAAAACACTACAGTAGCTTAGGTTTTTTTCATTATCTCATTACCATTATCAATCTTCCGCTTTCTTTTCTTCGAAAGATAGAGTTCTATTGCCCTTTTCAAAATATTTTATCTTTCTCCCTCCGTCCATATATCAGCACTGATTCCAATACGAAGTCCCATCTCCATAACACTGTGTGATATTTGTAATATTCTATCCAACATTAACATCCTGAGAATGCTGAAAGGTCTCTCTACTGAAGATTTTAAGCAAGAGATTGCAATTCACTATCTGTCCCAGAATGCACAGGTTGGAGACTCATCTGCCCTGTAACAAGCATATTTAGCTTTCTTGCTTCTAGGAATTCTGTTCTATCCCAAACCAGTAAATGTAGCAGCTCCACTTTGTTTCGCCGTGATCAAGAGTTAAGACATCTCTTTGATCAAAACTCTAAATCACCAAGTTTTGACAGTTAATAAAGCAGCAGGTGTTGATTGCAGACTCCCCCTTGGCACCCACTTGGCACCCCCTTAGTTAAATAACTGTTATGTTAAGCAATCTTGTTGTAACTATCTTGTGAATACTTTAACAAAACCCTGGAAAACAACAGAGCTGCCTTTGAATTTGGCCCTTGCTTTAGAAATCTTTGAAACATAAGCAATTTTAAGAAATTTATGTGGCAAATTCTTTGTTTTGCACATGTGATGAATTGCACACCTTGGATAATTTTGGTTTGTGTGGAGGCATCACATGCTTCATATTACAAGGACTGGTATATAGAGTGGAATGATCAATTCTTCTAAAAACTTTCTTGTGTTGAACTTCAACTTTTAAAACCTAAAAGACAGACTCACCTGGAAATGAATTTTGTTATGCTTATTGAATTATTTTATTTCCCAAATATGAAATTTCTTTCTCCCAAAAAATCTTGTTCTATTCATTTTTCATACAAGACTATTCATACAAGACTAGAAGCAGTGCCCACAGTCTATGTCACCATCAAAACTAAAGGAAAATTGATAAAAGATACTTTAATTAGAAAGCAATATAAACTTTCCAGGGCTTTTCCATGATTTACCAACCTGCCCACGTTCTGACACCACTGTCAATTTACATGAAGCAGCAGAAAAAGTACTATGAAGGGAAAAATTAAAACTAAAACTGTGCTTTTTGCCCAGTGAAACAGGCATTTGGTTAAATGCAAATGACATCTTGCATTGGAAAAAATGTCAATACAAGATGAATTTGTTCATGATAACTATACATGGATATGAATACTAAACTATGAATACAAATCCAAAAATAGGTATTGAGGGTATTTGAGTAAATTGTAGATATCTTGATCTACAATATAAATGACAATTAACAGGTGAGCAAATTTGCTTTCATTTATCAACAGTCCACTTGGCCTTCAAGCTGGGGAATGATGCAAATGTTAGCAATTTGGTTTTTTAAAGCCAAAATACAGAAATTTGTGTTTTTCTCAAAGTAGTGTATGAAAAAGTAGATTTGGCCTTTTAGCTTAGTTTTAGTTTTTTCATCTGGAAACAATTTTTTATAATGCAATACTAATTTTAAAGTAACAATTTAGCTGTTGTTAAAGAACTGCTGGATAAAAATAAGAATATATAAATCAGAGAACCTTTTGCATTTCAATGTAGTTTCATGGCCTTTCGAGTGATGACAAGCATGTAAAACTGGAACAATTAAACTATTTTTAATGTCTGTTGCCTGAAAAATCAAGGTAAAAAGATACACTGGGCAGCCACAGGGAAAAGTTGGTGGCACAAAGGAAAAGAGTGACAGTGGAACTCTTTCTTAGACAAGTTAATCCAATTATTAATGAATGGTTGATAGCTATGGTGATCTGCTATACATATCCCTTGGCCAATGTCACCAGTATTGTGAGTGTTTGATTTTGAAATGTATGAACTGTAAGCAAGACATGTCAGACAGACAGAAAGCTGACCATAAGTGTAATCAGCAGAGGGGATCAAAAAGTTAGCTGCTAATAAATAACAAGAGGATTTTAAGACAACCCTTTAACAAAATGGAAACTTTCAAGTGGGATAGGAAAAACAACAGATCCAGCTTTTTACACAAACTGTTTTACAATGGACATACAGCAAAGTAATAAAAGAAAAAATTCATGCTTTTGAAATGTGGTGCTACAGGAGAATTCTGAAAATAAGCTGGACTGAAAAAGCAACCAACAAAAAAGTGTTAGAAACAATTGCACATCAGAGAGTTTTAGTCAACGAAATGATAAAAAGAAAAATGAGATTTGCTGGCGACATTATGAGGGGATCATCTGGGTTCTTGGCAAGGCTTGCTTTGGAAGGTATGATTGACGGAAAAAGAGACAGGGGAAGACAAAGAAGGAATATGGGTAGACGATGTCAAGGAATGGAGCCAGTGTGAGAGCATTGGGAGAGCTAAATGATCTTCTGAGGATAGGGATAGTTGGAGGGTCATGGTAGCCAACCTTCTGATAGAAGATGATAGAAGGTGATGATGATGATATATATAAGTACAAATGTGCAACATGCTTTAAAGTAAAGCTTTAATAATTTGAGTGTGAATCAATTTTGTATGCTTTGATTCATTTTCAGGAAAAGTAGATATATTTTATCAATACCTACATTTGTATTTAAGTGCACTATTCAGAGCTAAAGCTTTAATTTGCTTGTACCCAAGAGTACCACAAAATCCTGATGGGAAAGTAAAGGACGTTAAAAACCACAGATTCTGTACGATATAATTTATTAGAAACTATTCAGAGAGATTTTATGGAAACTACATAATGTTTTGTGCCATGATTATGGAGGGGCTGACAAAATTGCGTGAGGAAAACTTTAGAGCTTTAGCCGCAAAGAAATCACGCGAAATGTGCACCAAAATAAAGAATAAGGAAAAAACAAAGCTACTAAAAGTAAAATTAATAAGCATATAAGCCCGCTGTCAAAATATATCTAGACTGATTAATTACAGTGTCAGTGTGCGTGATCCGTTTCGCTCCAGTGTATACCTTCTTTGTAGCCCTAATAAACATCGATCTTGGCCATATTACTCATATTAGCGAGAGAGCGTGGAGCTGTGCTCTTTATTGTCTTTGATGAGAGCTTTCAGCGAACGCAACGCGAAAAATCAGTTAAGATACGAAAATCGTAGGCATTGGGTCTTACTTGGAAAGAAAAAATATCAAAACAACAAACCACAAGCTATCGCCTCGAAAGTCCTACTTTTGGCATGGTGGTTTCTACCGGCCTAACGATTAGAACGATGAAAACTTTTGAGGCTTTTGCTGCACTGTCAAGATAAATGAGGAAGATACCCACCCTTCATGCCTTTCTCCACACAAAAACATCCCTGAGGTTAAAGGCTTGTAGTTTTCATGCAATCAACAAACACTCAATTAATTGAATTCAGCCTCTTCACAAGATGGAAGCGCTCTCATGTTTACGATGTCGATGACTAAACGAGCTGACGAGCATGCGTATTATGTCGTTGTACCAACCTCCAAACAGGGGGCTAATTTGGCGGGTAACAGGTGTTGAATGGAGGTCCATACCTAATTTTTTAAAGAAATTATACTGCACATTTTTATGAGATTATATGGTAATTGTGGGACCCTTAAGAAATCTTTGCTGGCCGCGCCCTTTGTATTCGCTATTATGCGAACAACGCCATTTTGCAACAAAAATACTAGGCTAAAAGAAAAATTCATTAGTGATTTATATTTATATCGCTATTGATATCTCAACTAAAACAGATCCTGATACAAGAGGTCGAGCAACTACAGTTTTCACAAGTCGTTCAAAATGTCAAAAATTATTTCCATTATTTACTGCATCTTTCTGCTCAGTTTTATTGTCTTTTTCGGTGGGAAATTAATTTTTGGCATAATTCGATGGAAAGGTCGGCTAGCCTTTGTGCAATTGAAATTGCATTGAAAACATGCAAGCAGCTTTGATTACATCATCTATTGATTTCATCAGCAATTGGATCCACTGCCTCCTTTCTCGGTAGCTCAGGCTATCAGTATGTTCAGGCTATCAAATTTCTCTTTTATATCCCAAAAACTTTGAAGTACCTTGTCCTTGCAGGACATTGAATTTCATTGATCTCTACAACTCTCTAATGCTTGATTATTTGATCTATCTACTATATAATGCTTGATTATTTGATCTATTTATTTAGGTATATTTCTATCATTTGTCCATTATTTGCATCGATTTAGTAGATAATTTTCTGTATCATTGCCTGCATTTTGGATGTGCAAACATGGCCTACTGAAAACACTCGAGGCAAAGAAGATGCACATTTCTGTACAGGAAGTAAAATTCTCTCAATCAATACAACAGCTTCTTGTTCGATTTGCACTCTAAACCAAAGGTCACCCTTTCTTTCTTACCTCAACGTCTATCACTAGAGTTCTAGCTAATGCTTTTCTGAGAATCGTCGAATTGTCTCTTTCGAGCGGTATAGTGATTTGGTAAGTTTTAGTCTAATCAGGGGCGCCTACACAGGGGGGGAGGGTGGAGGACAGGCAGTGCTTGAGAAAGACTGCACTGTGCCTCGTTATATGTTTCATTGGATTGTTAGTATTAGAGTTCGCGGAGAACCGTCGTTGTTTATGTTAGCTGTTTAGTTAAAGTTTAGACTTGGGATGTTATAAGATGGAAATGGAAAGGAAAAGTATAGGCGCTCGCAAGAAGCCGTCATTCTTTAAAGTATCAGTCTTCGGATCATCTCTCGCGATTTTAAGCCTCCACGTTACAATGGTAAAAAACCCAGCTGTATGGGTTACTCCAACCTCGCCCCCCTCCCACCTAGGAATACTTGATTATCTTAGTAGAAAAATTTCACGATTTGCCCTCGGCACCAACACTGTCCCTCCTGCCCTTATCTTTTGCAGGCGTCCCTGAGTCTAATCAATGCACAAATTGGCTATCACTTCACCTAAGGGTCCTAATAATGTTTGATATGAACGGTGTGAATGAGAATAATAACTAGTAAGATATGATTTGTAATGAAAACATTTTATAACATAGCAATTGACAAAAAAGCTTAAAAGCCAATTAAATGAATGAAGAGGTACCTCACAAAGTAGGTGTTCGCTCTCAGAAGGTAAAATTTTTGATGATACATTCTCTGTGTCTCCAGGAGCGGGCATTAGAACAGTGATTATGAAATTTTTAAAACATGCAAACCTATTTATTATCAAATTCAAATATCTCAAGAAAGAGGAAGGACTAGAAATTATGAAAATTACATTTTCTTTCAAAAAAATTCGCAAATGTTTTCATTTACTTTATTGGTCTAATCCTTTTTCACGCTTCTTTCTTGAAAATCAAATCTTCCGCAGAGATTCAAAATGAATTTTAGAAATCTAGGTTGTTCACCCTGAAAAGGCACAGTGAAAAGAACAATGACATCACAACTTTTCTCTTCCAAATCCTTTTTTCTTGGATTTTGATTGAATATGCTATTTTTCGATTGAATTGCTATTCTCATGAATGCAAAATAGGTGATATTGCAGTTCCGCACTTCTCAGCGTGTGGTTACAAACATACGGATAGGCTTTGGGTACGGATCAGCGTCCAAGAGAGGTGAAACTGCATTAGCGCCTCTAATATATTAACACTTGAAATTTGTTTTGCCCTAATTAGGTATTAATCGCCTGGACTACAATAAATGGCGGACTGGTAGGGATGCTATGTTGCGATCGCAACCAGAACCCCCTCAATTTCGTATGAACCGGGCCCTTCGAAGACAAATCAAAGAAAATAACATAAATGATTTGTAAATCTTCGTTATTGAGGAGAATAAAAGTCACAGAATATAAATTTGTTAGAAAGAAGACATTTCAATGTTGCTTAGCCTTAGGACACATCATCAGTTTTTCCTGATAGCTCCCAGTGTTCTTCTTTTCTCGACAAAAATTGATCATTATCTCGCGCATGTATATTAATTCATCCGGACAGCCCACTGGTCTGTTTCATACTCGATTTCCCGCTAACTGATATCGTTACATTTCTGCCAATCCGTTGACTCCATTCGTTGAAAATAACTAAAAACCAGTGCCTCGATTGCAATTTCTAGAAGCTCAATTTCTTTTTGATGATAAAAATTCATCTAAGTGAAATAATCTGGGGGAATGGTTAGTAATATGTAATTCAAAGGATTGATTCGCTCAGTCAACACGGGCCAATTTTTTCTGAATCAATAACCCAAGAAATTTGCTGCAAGTCCAGTCCACCACTCCTATATATAATAGCATAAAAATTTGGTTTATCCTAAGAAATTTGGAGGGGTGAAGAATACTTCCCTCGTCTCTATCCTCATTTTGATTTGTTGGGCTCTGGTACTCAGGGTATTGAAGCAGAAGCCACACAACGATACCCCAAATTTTTGACAAACGGAACGTAAGCAAAGGTAGGTATCCTGTCGCTGTGTACGAAGATTATTGGTACTCTTAAGATGCTGTTGAAGACAGTTATGAATACGTCGAAATAAGTAAATTTTCTTCGTACACAAAAATTCGTTTATTTGTTGCTATAAAAATAAAAGAGATGCGGTGAATTTCTTCATTGACAGGTCCGTCTAGAGTCAATGATGAACTTTATCTGCCTTCTTTGTTTTTGGCTTAGGCATAGACACTAGAAGTTAAGTCACTAGAAGTTAAGTCTTGTAAGTATGTCTCAGGACACTAGAAGTTAAGTCACTAGAAGTTAAGTCTTGTAAGTATGTCTCAGGACACTAGAAGTTAAGTCACTAGAAGTTAAGTCTTGTAAGTATGTCTCAGGACACTAGAAGTTAAGTCACTAGAAGTTAAGTCTTGTAAGTATGTCTCAGGACACTAGAAGTTAAGTCACTAGAAGTTAAGTCTTGTAAGTATGTCTCAGGACACTAGAAGTTAAGTCACTAGAAGTTAAGTCTTGTAAGTATGTCTCAGGACACTAGAAGTTAAGTCACTAGAAGTTAAGTCTTGTAAGTATGTCTCAGGACACTAGAAGTTAAGTCACTAGAAGTTAAGTCTTGTAAGTATGTCTCAGGACACTAGAAGTTAAGTCACTAGAAGTTAAGTCTTGTAAGTATGTCTCAGGACACTAGAAGTTAAGTCACTAGAAGTTAAGTCTTGTAAGTATGTCTCAGGACACTAGAAGTTAAGTCTTGTAAAGCTAGGAAGGGCAGAGTTAGAGAGGGAAACTGGTTCCTAGAAAAAGAGGGTCTCCTCTGCAAGTTCTTAAGACTTAAGAGGGAACCAGTAAAAAAATGAGCGCTTTACTTAAAAGAGGACGTACCTCCCTTGACTCCGGTTCGCTAACCCCTACGTTTCCTGTTTCATGTGTTACGTTCTTTTGAATAACTACAGTAGAATCCCGTTATAACGTACCCAGTTATTACATACTTTCGGATATAACGTACTGGTGTGCTTGGTCCCGGCAAAAGATGTGCTTGGTTTTAGTCAATTTTTACTTACCCTCGTTATAACGTACTTCGGATATAACGTACTTAATACACTGGTCCCTTAAAGTACGTCATAACCGGATTATACTGTACTTTTCTGCTGGTTATTTTTCAGTTTGTTAAGCTATTAGCCTAAGTTCCAGACCCCTGACTATAAGTATCGGTAGTAAGTAAGGCTCGGGCTATTAAACTATTAGATAGCTTGTCTGTAAAAGTCCTCTACAGAGCTTTTGCTTTTTGAAGTCAAACCATAAAAGGTGCGTAATGTGGCTTTATTTTAGTTCTATTAACAGTATTACCTGGATGCATTTAGGATTCAGTTTGGATTTCCAGTAATTAGAGTGCGCGCGGAGGTAGCTTCAAGGTAGGCGCATAGGACCCTTACATGCGAAGAAAAACATGACAAAATTGACAATTCCAACACATTTTTACCAGTCAAAACATTTTTGCCACTATATCCGTATCTTAAATTACATAATGCCACAAAGGGTCAATTGTTTCTTCTAAAAGCTGTCCCAACTTCCCTTCTGGCAATGAGACAATAGTTTTCTGGATCGTTGGCTTGCCTTGCGTAGCAAAATTCTTCGTACACAAAAATGACGTAACAGCACGTAGCAGTCACACATTCACGCATGCGTCATAATTATTTTGGTTTCCAATGGAGGAACTGAGGCAATGAAGTCTTGAAAGCAAATGAAAGATCTAAGGATTGTTAACTTTAAATTCAAATACTTCTAGAGATGATTCACTTGTAAATATGCAGGCGATAACCTTAACTGGCAACAACACAATGGCGCTGTCAACGTCAGGACGCATTTTGACGAGCACTTCTCCGATTCCGGGCCTAAATAAAGCGGCTTCAAGTGGTACAAGCAACAGTGACTCAGACTTTTATAAGGGACTTGGGCTTGCGCTCAGTTCTTGTTTGTTCATTGGAACTAGCTTCATCGTCAAGAAGAAAGGGCTGCTCAGAGTGGCAAGTGGCTCAGGAAGTAGAGCAGGTTATAATTTGACCCTTTCAAAATATTGTTTTCGTATATTAGTAACCAACAAGTAATTAAAATATAAATACCTATTCATTATTCAAGCTAAATGAATAAAATGTAGCCTAGAAAACCAGCAAAAATACGAGACCATTGCAATTTCAATGTGATAACCCTATGCATTTTATAAAAAATCCCCCACAAACATAATTTTTTGTTTTTTCAAGAAATGGCTTAAAAATGCTTATTTCTTGCAAGCTCAGTGACAATATTGCAACATAATATAAGTACATATTTGCAAATTCAGTTTTCAGATTCATGTATGCACTCAGTGATTTCTAAAGGGCACAATGTTCGATTGAAGGTTTTGTGCAATTTAAATAACATTTAAGAATGGCCAAACATAACTATCAATGTAGTGAAGATTCAACAATACAAAACCAATTATATTATGCATTGTAATTTTGAATATGTAATTACCAAGACACTGCTCAATAAGCACAGTTTTCATTGATTTAAATGCTACCTTTTTCCAACTAGGTAGTAGCAAAGACAAATATGCACAAATCTGATTTTGTGTATGATTTTTTCATGAATCATTCTTTTTACTATACTACTGAAATTCTAACTACCCAAGGCGAAAAATTTTAATTCATGAAATTTGACAGATGGAATTAACATTTTTATACAGTTTAGGGAAATATGATCAGGCCTTGAAAAAAAATTTTTTCTTCCTGGCAGCAAAATAAAAAATTCAAGATTTCCTGTGAAGCTTCGAGAAAGTTTCCAGCCACTGAAATTGATATTTCAAGTTGCTTGATATGTTTTAAAGTTTGTCCTAAAAATAAACTATCACACTAAAAAGAACTAATTGTTGGTCCTGCAGTTTTTATCATAGTTATATTCAGAGAACGTGATCAAGCACGATACTCATAGTTTGTTTACAAGGTAAAATAAAGTAGATCTGAAAATCTATAATAACTTTGATTAAATTTCATATCAGTACTAGCAAACTAGATACTTTATAAGTATTGATATATCTATACATCTTGCTCTGGGTGGGTTTATCATCAAAGCTAGTAGTTCATACAACATGTAAAAATACTGTTTTATTTTTCAATGGTTAAAATAAATGTTTTAAATCAGGGGTGGTGCTAGAGGCAAAGATTTAAGACCAAAACGCTTACATTCTATAAAGCAAGTGATGAAAAATATATGCCAATGCCAGTAGAAAAATACGAATAATAATGGACACATCCACACAGGTTTGGGGCATGCTCACCTTCAAAACAATTGACGTAACAAGATTGGTTGTCTTTAAGTGTTTTTACATATTTAGAATGGCTAATGATGTAAAAAAGGAATGAACTTTGTTTTAGCTTGCTGGAATTAAATAAGTAGCTGAAAATCATGCACGGAAATTTGGCATAACAGATGCTTATAATAATACCAGATGATTGAAAGCTAATCTTCATTTTTTGTTAGTAGTACAGAACAAAAATTATACAGTATGTATGTATATCACATGAAAACAGCATTCCGTAGAAATATTGTGCTCATATACATGAATTTAATGTTCATATTGAAATCAAGCAATGGAGATTTCACGCTAAAAATTTCCTGGCAAACATCAACAATTTCCTGCAATGAATTTGTGCCAAAAATTTCCTGGCAGCCCTGAATATGATAAGTAAATTTTAAAGCCTCTTAGCGAGGTTAATAAAGTTTTGAATGGTAAACAAGTGTCAGTTACAATATTGCATTACTTTTTACCCACAACTAGCAAAATTTATCCAGGTAACTTGTTTATGTTTTTCAGCCTGAAAGTTTACTCATTTCTGTGTTTATAAAAAAGAAAGCCATGTTTTCTGTCATAAATGTTTATACTGTACCTAGATTTTCTTAATTCATTTTAGGTCAAGGTGGATTTGCATATCTGAAGGAATGGATGTGGTGGACTGGAATGATAACAAGTAGGTCAAAATTTTGATACCAGAATAAATTGATATCGGCCTGGCATTTTTGGTATGTAAGGATGCCTATCATTTAGCTACATGTTTAAAGGAATCATTTACATTTTAAAGAAAGTATTACATTGGGAAGTTTTTAACAGAAAGAACATTGTCTTGTCTGAACACATAATTTGATATAGAAATATATGCTCCTTTCTAAGCTTATAAGACATACACTTCAAGTTGAGAAAGAGGGACAAAATGGCTCTTCTTAAATTTTCATTCATCTTGTAAAAGTTATGGCCTTGTATGAAAAATTGAGTCACAGGCCTTGCCCAGAAAGACGCTCCTGAAGCAAGCATACCTTAAAAAACCATGGAGAGCCACTTAATGAGCACCTGAAAACATAAATTGATATTGCCGGGAAGAAAAATAATGAAAAAATAGTCTTTCATGGATTCACATATCCTAAACATCTTTTGAAATGGTTCAACTTATTTTTAAATTGGATTACATGAAAAATGAGATTGCATGAATTTGAAGCCCTTTTTACACAGAGTGATTTTCAAATATTTGCGTCTGCATTGGGTATTGAGATGGAAAAGGATTCTATAACTTTTTCCCCATCCATATGGTATATTATTTGCTTATTTGCCATCATGTACTCCACATATCCTCTAGCAGACTTCAACAGTTAAAAGTATCTAATTGTAAGTTGAATTTGACATTTTTGGCCATGCAAAAGTCCAGAAACTCTTGAGACCTAAATTTGCACAGAATATAAAAAATGACAAAGCAAAATAGTTTTATACAATATTCTCAGATGCACCCAAAACATAACACTACTGTCAAATATTTTTTTAATAGTGTCATGATTGCAAAAATTTCATTGGTGACTCAAGTGTTTTCCTTTTCAGTGATTGTTGGTGAGGCAGCCAATTTCTCTGCATATGCATTTGCCCCAGCCATTTTGGTAACTCCATTAGGAGCTCTTAGTGTTTTAGTAAGGTAAGCCTTCCCACTGAGGTTTTCACATTTATTATCATATAATCATGCATTATTCTATAGAACACATAATGCAAGATAAAGCCATAGGTACTACATGGCAAATTTTACAGTTGGTATTGTATGATTCGCCAAAAGTGTTAGTGAGAATCTTGGATTCTCAGTGTGATTGATATTGGCTGCTAATGGAGATCAAGGAAAGGATAAAGGTTCTACCATGTTACTGACCCTTCCATTTAGTATTTCAAAGATCTCTAATGCAACAGTCAAAGCTGGCACTCAAATTTTCCTTGGTATAAGAAACTCAAAGCAAACTTTAAATGTTTTCAAGAACAAAGTGCAGTATAGGGAACACAAAAGATTTTTATAATGACACCTAGAAAATAGTTTACTTTGTTTTTTTAGCTTATGTATATAGCAGGAGTGCAAGGTGATGGGTGGGTGGGATTCTTGGTTTGCAGGCGGGCAGCTGTGACCTGCTGTCCTTTGGCTTTGGCTGTCCCGATAGTTGAGAGGAGCAGTAGTTTTGTCTAAGGACCAATAGGATTGCCCCTTTGTCAAATTTTCTGAATCATTACCAATATTGTAGCACCATCTCTAGTTCAATAGGAGTTTAGAACTCTGTTGTATTTACATCCTTTGATAGCCGTTTTATTGGCTGTTTGGACATTTTTGTTGTCTCTGGTTGTTGTTGGGGTGGAAAATGTGGCTAGGGGCAGTAGCTGTCTGTCTGTGGGTTGGGGGTTCTGTTTGCTTGTTTCCTTGCGCTTGTGTCATATTTATATATATATATATATTTGTTAAATGTATTTTTTTTCTTAAGACACTGACGTTATGCTTTTTTTAGAAGGCACTCAGTATATTGGTAGATGTAGATCCATTGTCTCTCTTGGTTTTTCTATGACCAAGTGTTTTTCTTGAAGAAGTGTTTTGTTTAATGAATCATTATATTGCAGATTTTTATAAATTTGAAATTTTAGTGCAATACTGGCATCGTATCTGCTCGATGAAAAGCTGAATTTATATGGAAAGATTGGCTGTTTTTTATGCATACTTGGATCAACAATTCTAATTATTCATGCTCCTCAAGAGGAGAATGTATCCACCATGGAGGAGCTTTCTGTAAAGCTAAGAGATCCTGGTAAGCAATACCAGCAAATAGTAGCTGGATACCTTCTCATTCTATGATATAGATTTATAAAAGCTGGATCAAGCAAAATCAATTTTCTAGCAGCTACATGAATCCCTTCATGACAAACATTTTGTTTGCATCTGGAAACCTATCAAGTCGATCTTAGTATACTTTATCTAATACTATGAATATTAAAAAAGGTTTCCTTTTAAGGATCTAGTCAAAAATGTTTTCTTGTCTTGAAAAGCAGAAATTTCCTTTTATATGGAGCCGCAGTTTACTTGTCTGGCTTTACAAGGAGAGTTTATATGTTTTAAAAATATGGGTGTGTATGCAGGGCCCACAGACCCTATTTTGGATCAGAAGAAGGGTTAAAAAGCTTTGAAAAATTTTCTGAGAGCTTCAAGTAATTTTAAATCTGTGGTTTTTAGAGAGTTTATTTTGTTTATTGGTAGACATAGACATAGAGGTAGTAGTGTTTTGTTGATCTGATTTGCAACTTTTTTTTAGATTTTAGGAAGCTATATACTGAAGCTGTTTTGCCCTTTGCTCTAATCAACTACAGAGTTAGCTTACTGTTTAATCATATTTAGCCAATATTGTAGAAAATATCATACAAAATATTGTTCCATTTTCCAGGTTTCATCTCATATACAGTTCTTGCAATTGGTGCTGCAATGTTCCTTATCATAAAGATTTCGCCAAAATACGGGAGAGAAAACATCATGGTGTACATAGCAATATGTTCCCTGATTGGTTCCTTAACAGTCATGGCATGCAAGGGGCTTGGCATTGTTCTGAAGCGAACTTTTGCTGGCTACAGTGAGCTGGCCAATCCAGTTTCGTGGATGCTTCTCATATCCTGCGTTGCCTGTGTTCTTACCCAGATGGTTTATCTCAACAAGGCCTTAGATATTTTCAACACCTCTATTGTGACACCAATTTACTACGTTATGTTTACAACATGTACAATTTCTGCGTCAGCAATACTTTTCAAAGAGTGGGAAAACCTTGGTTCAAGAGATGTTCTTGGCGCGCTCTGTGGTTTTCTAACAATAATTGTTGGTGTATTTTTGTTACATGCCTTCAGGGAATTCAGGTTTTCTCTGAGAGAACTTTTTTCAATAGCAAGTAGCAACAGTAATGGTGTACGTAGAATGGAAGGGGAACAGAAAGTGTTGATGTCAGAGCTGCAGGACAATGAAAGTGATGAAGAAATAGAGTTCATATCTACAAATAATCTTAACAGTAATCACATTAATAATGACAGAATAAGTCACACATTTTGAAGTATTTCTAGTAGAGTTAATCCAACCGGATTTTAGGTATCGATTTCTAACGATGCGTTATTTAATTCTGAAAGATGTGTGTTTACACAGTAGTTAAACTAACTTTTTTGTTAACTATGATATTGTCGATGGGATCTTCAGATCTTTAAAGCTATGATAATCTTCAAAGCTATGATAATCTTTAAACTCTTTCAATCAATGCCTTTCAAGGAGTTTGTATATGACAACATTTTAACCTTCACATCTTACCAGAAAATATTCAGCAAATACAATAGTGGTTATCTGCCTCAAAGTTTTAGAAAGTCATACAATTTACTTTGTGGCATAAACTTTGTATCCTCGAGAACCTTCGTAAATTTGTACTATGTTTTATAAGATTTAGCAACCGTCTGTTAATCCGACTAAAAAGCTCTTTACAACTTGCTGTAAATAGTAATTTTCATTGCTCTTAGCAGGAAAATTTGTAATTACGTCTGTTTTTTTCTGTTAAACTCCTTGGCTGTGGGTCACTGACATCAATCACCCGCATGTAAATTTGTAGTGTGAAGCAAAGAAAACCACAGACACCTGTCGGCTGTTTGTCGATTTCACCACATATCAGGGCTCATCAGTATAGCTAGACTGAATGAGGACCCAATGCTGACCTAGGGCCAGCAATTAGGCTGTCAGTGACAATACATGTGCGAGGTAGTGTAAAAAGGAAAAGAAGTACGTCTTAGAGACTCAACAGCCTCTTTAAGCAATTTCACCAAGCACCTCAAGGCAGTGCTGAGGTTTTGGCAGACTGAACTGGCACCCCAAAGAGTCGGCTGTAGACCGGTTTCGCCCCATATCAGGGATCATCAGTATAGCTAGACTGAATGAGAACCTAAAGCCGACCTAGGGCCAGCAATTAGGCTGTCAGTGAAAATACATGTGCGAGGTAGTGTAAAAAGGAAAAGAAGTACGTCTTAAGAGACTCAACAGCCTCTTTAAGCAATTTCACCAAGCACCTCAAGGCAGTGCTAAGGTTTTGGCGGACTGAACTGGCACCCCAAAGAGTCGGCTGTAGACCAGTTTCGCCCCATATCAGGGATCATCAGTATAGCTAGACTGAATGAGGACCTAAAGCCGACCTAAGGCCAGCAATTAGGCTGTCAGCAGCACTTGTGGTACGGGGGCGCTGTAGCCCTAACACTTTGTCCGTTGGCACATGAAGGATTGTTGCCGGGCAAAAGAAAAAATTATTTTCTCAAACAGTTGGAACGTATTGATATTGGTGTAGTAGTTAACCTTTCAAATTATGACACTATAAAGTATGGATTTTGAAACAGAAAAGCATAAAAGCAGCATATAAGATTGTTTATCTTATGACCACACCCTAAAAAATGTAAGACACTCCCTTTTTGTCGACAAAATCATTTAGTTTGTGATAGGGCTTTTTGCCAAACGAATCCACCCTATCGTTACCGTCGATATAAACTAGTCCTTCAATAAGAATTGAGACAAAGAGACAAATAAATAATGTTTCAAACGTCCATCTTCTGATCATGTGATCTTTCCGCGAAGGTTATAACCTTCACAATGTTTCTCTACGGTTGTCCCGTAACGTCGGTCGTTCTCTTAATAACAGGCACAGTCTTTCATAAGCACTGTCCATTCAAACTATACGATAATAATGCACAATCAATGAATCGTCACGAGCGATTCCATAAATCCAAATACATACTCTATCAATCCATACTCCATGTCGACAAGATCTTTTACAAGCATCTCGCCACATTAATTAATCACCGAGAACCTAAACATACATAATATCAAACCTTAACCCTATCGCTCTTAACCATCAATCTCACTAACTCTGTAAAATAACACGCCCAAAATATAACCTAAACAAGAACTAATTGAAATACTACATAGCTAGGTATTTACAAAATAATAGTGATTGCAAAAGATACTACTCCCAAGATTAATTAGATAAACTGAATAAAGATACAAAAATCCCAAATGAAATAATTAATGAACCTAAATGTGCAATTAGATAACAAAAGGAATTATAAACAATCGAATGTGCAAAGGTGTTAAATAACTAAGGTTGCAAAACAAACGAAATCCAAACTAGCACTATTACAAGTGCCCGGAAATCATAGTCCTCCGAAAAATGGTTTTTGGTTTCGCTCCTGAATCTGACATTCACGCCTTTCAGAGCTATGCAGCAAAATGATAGTAAATCAAACTTGTTGAAAAAAAACAAGTTGGCCAGCTCACCAGGGTTAAAAAATGTTAGATTAAAAGAAAGTGGAGTTATGATTGAATGCTGAAATGGAGCTGAATGTCTTTCTTTCCTTAACAACATTAGGCATATAGTCCCTTGATCCTGTTTTGCTGTGTATTGCAACGGAATCTTTTTCTTTGTGATCTTTATGATATGCCCAAATATAATCGGGTGGATTTTGTCGAGACCGGACAGAAGAAAAATTGAAGATTTTTCTCAAAGATGTCTCTAAATCAAATTGTGATTTAGATGACATCATGTCTCTAAATCAAATATCTTGCTTATAAGTTGTCGTAAAGCTGATAGAACTATAAAATTACAAATAAATGACAGAGATCTCAAACAAGAGAATTATACGAAATATCTTGGATTATAATTGATAATAAACTAAATTGGAAGCTACACATAAAACAGATACATTTAAAACTATCCAACGTTATTGGAGTGCTTTATAAATTAAGACATTTGGTACCAAAAAACTCTCTTAAGACTTTATACTCCTCGTTTATTCGATCTCATGTACTCTATGGTATATTAAATTGGGATTGTGCAAATAAAACTACCCTGGAATCTTTAAAACCTATCTTGCGTTCACTGCACATAGTGAACCTATTTCTAAACGCCTAGAAATACTAAACTTTGAAAAACTTCACATGCTTTAAACAGCAAAAATGATGCTCCAAGTTAACACTAGCGGAACTTCTATCAAAGGCGAGCTTTTAAAAACAAAAAATGTTCATAAGAATAATACAAGACAGTCTTATTCTGGAGGATTTTCTCTTCCAGCAATCTCTACAAACTTAAAAAAAAATTCTTACTTTCGATGGTATCAAATTATGGAACTCTCCCCATAAAATTGAAAAAGATGCATAACAAACATTATTTTATTAAGCAGATGAAACATTTTCTCCTGGACTAATTTTAGAACTGCAAACTTGACTATTCTATAATTGCATTCAGTATTATCCATGATCATTATTATTATTACTATATCATTATATTTTTTATGATTTATTTCTTACTGTTTTTTTTCAAACTTGAAATTGTAATGTAAAACAGGTAAAACTGGACACATGGCTCGATAGCTTGACAGAACACCATTTCTAGAAGCAAACTTTGGACTCCAGGAACTATAGAAGGAACTGAAACAGCCCAAAATTATTTCCACTTTTAAACTGGAAATAGATTTTTTAGTTCCTTATTTAGGAAGTTGGAATGCTTTTAATGCCCAAGGCAGTTGGAAAGGTGCTGCTCTGCTATGCTGATGGCCTACATATGTAATGCCTGCCAAAAGTACTTGGAACACCCAGCAATTAACGCTGCATTTGATATCTTTCATTCCTTTCATGAAAAAAAATTGCTACTTCCGCCTCCTTCACCCTAAAACAATGTTGATGATTAAGAAAAATATCATAAAAGAAGCGCAAAAGAAAGTGCTTCCTAAAATCCTAACCCGTTTGATAGTAAACCAACATTGTTCTGTAGGGGAGAGGGGGATGATTCATTTTGACCTTGGAAATTGATGTCAGTGTTCCAAGACTTTTGGCAGGCATTGTACATATGCAAGGAAGATACCACAACCTTTCTTTATTACAAAAACTCAACACGGATGTATTTTGATATTGTACTCTTCTCTTTTTGAAAGCAAAAATGAAAGTATGTGATCTATTCTCACACAGTAGATATTTCAAATTAAGTTGTCATTTACAAAAATGGGGGATCTCTCCTTAGTGTCCCCATCTTACTTTATCAATATATCAAGATTGACTTTATCAATACATCAACATTGACTTTATCAATAAATCAATATTACTTTATCAATATAACACAGTCATTAAATATTCCTAAATACCTGCCACAAAAAGAGAACTACGCACCTCCTAATAGCAACGCACAGGCAGAAAGCTATCATTCTACATTAGATAATATTATGCAAGCATATAAGCACTAGCCTAGTATCATTGCTATTGAGAGGCAAATAAATCACCAAACTCTCTTCAGCTTTGAGCCTGTATCCATACAAACAATTGTTCAAGAAATAAACTCTTTAGATTCGAAGAAGGCAACTGGCCCTGATGGTATAACATCTAAAGTCATCAAAGCATCAGTGGAAGAACTTTCTGAAACATTACAAATTCTCTTTAACCACACTGTCAAAACGAGTGAATTTCCCAGTGCAATGAAACAAGCAGATGTATCACCAGTATTTAAGAAATAAAATTCAAATGATAAAAAGAACTACAGGCCAGTAAGTGTTTTTCCTTCACGGTCTAAAATGTATGAAAGAATAATGTATAATCAGATATTCTCATTCATTAAAATGAAATTATGCCCTCTTTTATGTGGATTCCAAAAAAAATATGGTACACAACATGCATTGAATACGCTGGGTTGAAAACTTAAAAATTTATCTAGACGATAAGAAAAAAGCAGGTATAATAATGATGTATTTATTCAGAGCATTTGATTGCCTCTCACATGACCTCTTAATTGCTAAACTTCATGCGTATGGGAACAGCAAACAATCTCTGATGTTATTACAAAATTACCTAAAGAAGAGGACACAAAGAGTGAAAATTAATTCTCAAACAAGCCGTGGAAAAATGTTACAGAAGGAGTCCTACAGGGATCAGTTCTCGGCACCATATTATTTAACATTTTTTTAAATGATATTTTCTATTTCATGACTACAGAAAATCTTTGTAACTATGCAGATGACAATACAATATGGACAGTAGGTAAAAATGTTGATGATATAATATAAAAATTAGAAACAGAAGTAGCAACTCTAAATTAATGGTTTAAGGATAATTCATTGTTACTAAATGAAGACAAATGAAACTTTATGATATTTGAACATAAACAGACCAGAACTGAAAATTCAATATTAAAATAGGAAATGCCACAATCGAAGAGACGAAAAAAGCTAAACTACTTGGAATAACTTCAGACAGCAAACTAAACTTTGAAGAACATATAAAAAACTTATGTAAAGAAGCAGGTAAAAAGATAAATGCCCTAGTCAGAATAGCCCCTTATATGAATGAATATAAAAGATCACTATTGGTGAAAACCTTTATACTTGGTCACTTTAACTATTACCCTTTTTTATTGCAGTATTGTAGCCGCAAATCTGGAAAAGCTATTGAAAGTATCCATAAAAGAGCACTGAGAGTGGCCTACAACGATTTTGAATCAAGTTTTGAAAATATTCTCTCACAAAAAAATGATGTCAGGATACATCAAAAGAACCTACAACTACTAGCAATAGAAATATACAAAACAGTAAATAACTTAAATCCAGTATTTATGAGAGAGATATTTCAGTTGAATGAACTTGCATATAATTTACGAAATCAATCGTTTATTTAAAAAAAGCCGAACACTGTTGCTTATGGGCTAGATACAATATCCTATAGATGTACTGAATTGTGGAATTCTATACCGTTAGATATTCGATCGACAGAAAATTGTAAAGTATTCAAAGCTAAAATTAAACAGACGGATCTTACTTGCTCGTGGAGACTATGCACACCATATATTTCTAATATTGGATACTTGTAAACATCGCAATTTTTCTCAATTATATTTGTTATTGTTACAAGTTTGTGTTAATTAGATGTTTATTAGCTAGTATTTTGTAAACCAACATTAAATAAAGTGAATAAAAAAAATCTCAAGTCGAGTTTACCTTTTAAAATACATGTTACATATGACATATGGCCATCAATTCGTCGTCATCATAAACGATAAATTGGTCGTTATAGCTGGCTCAAGCGAATCTGGTTATATGTTAGCCCTTAGATTGTGTGAGAAAAAGAAGTGGAAAAAGTAATTATGAATAATCTGAAAGTAAACCCTACAAATTTGCAGTTGCAACTTGAAAATTTTTCAACCAGGGGTAGCGCCCTTTATAGCGGAAAGAATAAACAAATTTTGGAATTATCGGCAAAAAATTACGAAAGTTTTAACTTAATACAACAAGATTAAACTACTAGCATTTTACCGTAACAAGTGTTCAATTCAAAACTGGCCATTGCCGCTCACTGGGTATTGAATTCACTAAAAACCGCTCACCACCGATTTTTCAATTACCGAAATGCCGCCCAGTTTGAGAAAGATTACCGAATTACCGACAGATAAAAAGACAAATACCGCAATAACGTCAGCCCCAAAGACCCCCCTCCCCCTTCTCTAAATAGGTATTGCATGGTCAACAGCATCAAAGCATCAACAGTTTTAACAACGAAAATAGAACCAAACCCTGGTGATGTCATAATCGGAGATCAACCACGCCCTGAAAAACCTACCAAACCCAGAGACGATTGCTTTACGTTCAAATGCAGGTACCTTTTTTACTTCTTAATGTTTTTTGCCTCGATCTCTCTCACCAGGCCAGCCAGTTTCAAATTACCTACGTAATAGAAAGATTTGTCATTTTAGTTAAACTGGACTCTTAAATGGTTCTCAAAATTTCCTATCCATTTTCATTTCAAGGTGGCAGTCAAGCAGAACAGCTTCATGCAAGTACATTACAAAATTGACATAATTGCAAAGAGGAAAGCTGCACTTTTTGACATGTTATGACGGAGAGGGTCATGTGGTTCAGTTTTCTGTAGGGTTTTATTTCAGGTAGGAAATCATGTGGAAAGCAAAGGAGAACCAGATCAATTATGCTGTTGAAAAGTTGCCAAACATAAGGAGCTAAGGTGTCCTAAAAAGAAGGCCTAATGGAAAGGTTTGGTGGATAACTATGGCTAGCGACTTACGAATCACGTAGATGTTACTCAGAAGAAGAAGGAATGCCCTGTTAATACAAATGTCTTTCCGAACTTCTACAACAGTTTTGAGTTTAAGTTTATAAGATAGAATCATCTATAAGAAATAAAACTTTTTAAAGTTGACCTACTTATAAAAATTACGATTAGGAGAATGAAAGGAAAAGTTTGCACGGAATAGCGGAAACATTAAACATAGTAGAATACCTAAGTACCGTAGTCCAACACTTCTCAGAGTAGAAAGGTTAGATAATGAAGATTTAAACTCAGGTGTAAATCGAGAGAAAAGTGAGAGGAAGAGAGATGCCTTTGACTGGTTACCTTGTTTTTACGAATCAGCGATCGCTTACATCTCACTTTAAGGAATTCCAGGCGTAGGAATCATGAGGTGTGGTCACATCGAGAGGAAGGGCAAGGACGTTGCTCATTAAGCATAGCTTCTCAGTGTTAACATAACAGCCTAACATAAAGCATAACAGCCTTCGGACCCTACAATCTTTGCAAATATTGCTGAGACACTTGCAGAAAAAGAAGCTACTTACAAATCACCCGCCTCTTTCCCCTTAAATCAATGCTTTTATTGGATTGGTAACCAATGTAGTAATCCCCACTTATTCCGTAACCATCTTAACCAACATTGACCCTGGGGGGAAGGATGTTTTGGTCACCAGCGAATATAGTACGCGTAGGAGAATATAGTTTGCGAATTCCTTTTTCGTTCAAATTTTTCAGTATTGCCCCAGTATCGCGATGCGAGTTTCTCAGCTTCTTGTCAGTACAAGCTCTCCTCAGTTTGCTAGTAAAAGCTCGATTAAAAGCAGTATCGGCGCCACAAAGGGGACTGGGGAACACGCACCCCCCTAGTCCTCGGCAGGATCAATTATGTATTTTGTCTAAATCCGATGAGAAATGTTGGGGAGGGGTAATATTTTGGCAACATACTTTGTAATGTAAACCTATGATTTTCGACCTGCCTTTACAAAGCCAAAAATTAGTCATGGGCGTTTCCTTCAGGTAAAATTTGCGTTCCTTATCAGTAAAAGGGCGTTTTCTGGTACTAAAATTGTCTGTCCCCCCTGTTTGCCCCCCCTTGATTAAAAGTTGCTTACAAATAACGGTGACGAGGCCTGGGTGCGCAAACGGTGGCGAGATGGAATCAGTGGATGGAATTGAGCAGCAGCAAGCGGCACGCAATGATCGTGGCTTGATCACACCAGCAAAACAACAGACATTAAACACTTCCGGTTTTCAGGGCCGACCGCGCAGTTTTCATTCTAGTAGCAAAATGGCAAGAGTAGGAAGTCTGCTAGTAACGTGTCAAGGTAATGGTTTTTACATATTTATATGATAATTTCAATCATGTTTCTTCATTGTGCATTTCAAAGTGAGATGAAAAGCAGAATCCAGCTGCCGAATTTGTTTCTGTCTGTTTGATGTGGAAGCTTTCTTCTTCCTGAAAGTAAGACCTTCTAGTTCTAGGAGAAGCAGAGTTGGTCGGAATGCTGCGATTACCAAGGATTAAAAACAACATTTGAAAATTCCATGCAGCACCTTCAAAATAACAAAACAGCCTACTTGTATCGTGGCTTCACCAAGCAAGGGGAGACCCACGCTCTGCCAAAACTTTGAATACCCCTAGCTTAACCAAAGGAATGAAAACGCCACGAAACACACATCTTACCCTAGTTTTACAAATCAAATTCTCAGGAGGCCGAAAGACTTAAAATAGTAGAAGAGATAAAAGAAAAACGCGAGGAAGCGTGGCACCAGTGGCACAGGAGACCATAACAAATAATAACAATAATCTCAAGCGAATTAGTTAAAGCTCAAAAACCCCTCGTGAAATTAACTCTGGTGAAATTTCATTTAATCATCATTAAATTAATGGATTGATAAACTCGTGTTTGGTATTTTACAAAATACCAGACGGACTGTCTGCGGCGGATTCTGTGAAATTCGAGCTTCGCTTCTTGTAAGGGGCAAATCACTCTATTGAAATCTTATACACCTTTGTTGGAAATTCTATTGTTCAATCAGAAAATCTGTAAAAATCCTTTTGTTTTGTTGAAAGGTTCATACACTTGCCACTCAACACCTTCAAAGCTTGACATGTGAACAGTCTAGTGGTTTTGCCAGCGCGAAACCAATAAATTTAAGTTCAGGCTGACTGTTCTTATTTCTTTCGAAAATCTGAGGCTGGGGGTGTACGCAGTGCGATTGCTAGCTTTTTCGCTCTACGGATGTGACAAATTTGAATATTCACCAAAAAAGAACCCACACGTGGCCAAAAATCCTCATTTTTGATATAAAATGTTGTTCAAAATTGCATTTTACAGAAGCTCAGCCTCGCCTCGTTCTTAATTTGTTCTTAACTTTTAACCAATTTTGAGGCTCGTGTTCTTATAAAATTGTTCTTGTAAAAGAAGAGTGTACAGGTTTTTAGTCAATGCTTCCACACTATCAGTTTTTCCATTTCCAAAACACATTATAATTTTCCATAACCAAAAAACGTGGTATCTCTAATTTTCAAGAAAAATTTGATTCCATATCTGATTTGCTATTTACTGCTTTGCTTTACTTTCTGCAACACTCTCCTCCACATTATTCCTGGATCCATCGTGCTGCAAGTGTAACATTTTAGGACTTGTATTATTCAGTAATTTTTATGTTCAGCTAGATCTTTGATTATGTTTGTTTGTCGCGCCGTTGTGTTAGTAACTCCCTTTCCGGGAAATGCGCGTCACTGTCATCGTGTTATGTGATGTCACAGTGTTCCTTTGTCAGTGTTTTAAAATAATATAATCCAAGTTAGAATATTTTAGTCTTACTGTTTTGACCATAGAGATAACATCAAAAAAGGAGTTTCTCTTGTGTACTATCTATTCGGGGCTTAGGCCCGTTGGCCTAGCCCATCGCTCAACCAACGACCTGATAATTCACCGTCATAAGAAGAACCCTTATCGTTACACAAGCAAGTAAACACACGTGTAAATTAACCCATAATAAATAAAAAGTCGATATGTAAATATGCAATTTAATGCCACGTTTCAAGGAATTGATAATTTTCTCGATATCAATCGTGTAATTTAAGTTAAAAGCACGTGCAGTCCTGGCTCAATTTACAGTTATGGATATCAATTTGAAGCAATAACTAATTAAGCTGATAGCTGGGTATCTATTGATATGCGTAGAATGTTCTTTCTAATTGAATTTGTAAGAAAGTTAACCTTGGGATTATCTTTAATATCTTGATCTATATTATCATTCGTAGTGACGTTGCTGCTGGTCGTGTTTTTGCCAGTTTCCATTGAAGCGACCTCCTGCTTCAACAGAAAAACACAAAACATTCCAGCTGATCATCTGTTCAACAAGAAGGCAAAGCCCCTCATACTTGGTCATCGAGGACAACCAAGATTGTTCCAGGAAAACACAATTGAAGGAATAAAAAGTCTTGTGGACCTAGGAGCTGACGGCTTTGAAACAGATATTTACCTCACTGATCACGGGCAACTCGTCCTTTTTCACGATGATAATGCCAAGGTAATACCTGAAATAAGGCAAGAGTCGCAGTTAACTCTGTTTGGCTTTTCACTGGTACCAAAAAGATACCCGTGAAAAAGGGTTGTTAGTCCTTTATATCCCCAAATATTTCAAGGGTATCAAAGACAGCCACAGAAAGATCAAGTTGCAGAATATGGTCCAGAGCTCGGGCTAAACAGAATAGACTTTGCTTGATGAAAAATAAATACCAACAGAAATATGTTATAGATAGAAATTCGGATAGAAAATATAAGTTAAATTGCACTGAATTTGGTTAACCGAAGCTAGGGTTTAGTATAATCAGTGGTGTTAGCACCGTTATAATAGAAATATGATTAATATATGATAATTTTGCAATTATTTCACGGATCATACACTCTTGTATTGCGATCCAGTTATGGCAAGGGGTCCCTTGAGGTTTCACACCCATCCTTTATGCATCGAGTAGAAAATTGAACAGAAAATTTAAGGCAATTGATTTTTTCAGGCTTTGACTGGTGTTGATAAAAACATATGGGAGATGACTCCAAGTGAAATCAGTAATTTGACATACAAGAAAGCACTTGTTTATGGTAAGTTTGTTCAATATTTGGTGTTCTAAGTACGTCATACTCAACAATATGTTAATAAATTCTTTCACAACTGACAGAGAGCAACGGAAAACCTGTCTTAGATGCTAGCTAGATGGGAAGTTCTAGTTTATTCGAATGAATTTGTATCTGTTCTATCTGTGTTCTGAGTGGTTTGTAGGAAGCTTCCCATTTATCTGCTCTATAATTTGTTTCTTCTTTCTTGATAGGAAAGAAAACCTATAATTTCTCCCAGAATTTGAAAGTTGCTCTTTTGGAAGACCTGTTGAACGCAGTAAAAGATTCTGAGTTGTTCATGTATTTAGAGGTGAGAAATGGCTCTGCTAGATTTTTGATTTATTCTCTTGTAACACCACTTTAATTAAGTGATGTCATTAATGCCCAGTCCTCTGCAGGTCTTTCAAACATTTTTGCAAGAAAAGCTAAAGTAAAGAGCTTCAATAATCTGACTTCAAAGCATGCACTCCTGCTACGCACATCTTTGGCTAAATCAAATTTCCTGAGACACAGTGTCGTACTGTCGTAGCCAAGGGGGTGAGATTTGGGGCTGCAAATGTGAACGGTGTAAGCCTAGTTAATGGTCTATGGTAAAATCTATGCACACGCCCTTTCGAATATTGGAAATTACCCCCCTTGGAATAAGCTGTGCTACTGCAGACTGCAACTTTCAGATCATGGGTAGACCGTTGCCACCTTGCCCCTCCTCCCTACACTTTGTGCTTCGGTGTCTATTCAGGAAACCGGAATAACTTGTCCTTGTCTTTCTTTAGAACTGCCTGTTTTAAAAGATTTTGAGGTGCTCACCCTAATTCTGAGTATGCTAAAATTTTGCTGTAATAACTTGAATTCGATTTTAAGTTTCTCTTAGCCTAACTAAACTCACATGAAGAGTCTATTAAAACTGATTACGGGTAAGTTGGTTTATTTCCCTTCCAGCTTAAGCCGAGCAAAGTTGTGTACGCAAACAAAACTCGAAGTGTGGATTCCGGAAGAGAAGTTGCAAAGCTGATAACTAAACTAGGCCTTGAGAAGAAAGTTTTCATTGTTTCATTCGACTTCCTGAAGTCGCTCTCCGCAAAGTTGGAAAACCCAAATCTTGTTGTTGGCTCCTTCTATAAAGAGCAATATTGGCAACAAGATAGCGTGTGGTACTCTAGTTTGAAACGTCAACTAAAGGAGTCTTTTCCAGGTTTAGGGACCTGTTTGGACGGCTTGCCAAACGACCGAAGCCTGATGGACTTCGTCTTTGAGAAGGGGAGCATTTTCAAGTCAATGAACGCATCCTTTGTTGATATGCAGTTTACTGTTTACAACAACAAAAAGTTCAGCAATAATACTTTCAAGACTCTTCGAGATAACTACAACGAAAAGATCAGTTTTGGTGCATGGACAGTCTACAGCATGAAGCTAAACTCAGCCGAAACAGATGCGACAGAAAAGCAAGTTCAATTGCTGATTGACAACGGGGCAGAGCGCTTGATTACGGACGATGTGCCGAAGCTGCGCAAAAAACTCAGCAAGAGTTCGGCAAATGCCCAGGCAGAGTCTCACTTGCTCGTGTTTTCATTTTTAGCCATTGCTCTATGTGCTTTTAATCTTGTTTTGTAGTTACCAACATTCAACATCAACTGTTACTAAATGTCTCGCTTGTTATATGAAACTGCCGTTGGTAACTAATCAGTAAATGATCTTCTGCGGATTCACGGTTTCATTTTGTCAATTAACAGTTTCTAACCTCGTTTCTTACTAGTGTCTAACGTTTCGTAACAGTTCCATAGAGCTTGCATCGTGTACCCATGCGCAGAACCAAAGTCTTCACTGGCAAACTTTCTCCTCTTGAGATACTTGTGTGACAAAATAACTTGATGATTTTTCCGTATAACTTTTATTCAAGACAATTAAGTTTGTAAATACTGCAAGCCATAATGAGAATGAAAAGACACAGTATAATGAGAGATTCCTTCTAAACCCGTAGGTAATCTTCTTTTCTTATGTTAAGCTTCAGTATTTTGGTAGATGGTAGATAGATAGTAAGATATGATTCAACAGTTACCCCTAATAATACCTTGTCTGCTGTAAAATTGAATCCCACAAATCAGTGGTGATTTCTAAAAAAGTTAACAAGGGGGGCTCTAGAGGCAACGTCATGAAAGGGATGTGGGTTTTTCTGACCACGCCCATATTTTTATCGATTCAAATATGATAACCAGTGCTTAAGCAAACCAAACCGTGTAGAAAACAATGACAAATGTCTGAATAACCATTAAAAATTGCAAGATAACATCATAATAAAACTAGAACAGAACATTTATATTTAGTTTGTGAGAGTTATATCGTGAACATCAGCTCAAGAGAATTCAAGTCCTCCTTTGACTTAATAACTCTCTTTTCTTTCTCGGGACTGGTGACCCAAAGCCACCTGGCAACTGATTCTTTTGCATTCCATAAGTTTGGTGGAGGTCCATTTATGCTTATTAAATTATTGACGACAAGGTTGCTACAGCAAAAGCCGATCAAGCTAGTGTGCAAACTAGGTTCATCTGCGAAAAGCCTCTTTCAGCCTCAGTGGAGCTTATTGGAATCGTATATAGTATTCCTTGAATCAGATTTTCAATGGACTTTGGTGTTTTTCGAGGATCAGAGACATAATCTCTGAATGCCATAATCAGCCCTTGCCCATCATTAGATATGGTGAATCTCTGGCAAAGCTCTACCAATAGCCTTTCTCCTTCTAACCAGGGAACATTTACATCAGATGGCCACCTTTCAGGAACAAAAACCTCTAGCTCCTTGAAGGCTTGTCCATCGCTAGCATTCAACATTCTGGCTTTCATGTTGTCAATCAGAGCTTGCAAGAACTGGGGTTTGTTGAACGAAGAGTAAGAAGATCTGTTTTCAAAGTTGTGCTCCATGGTAAGGAATTCCTTTGAAAACAACATCATTTCCAACTGTTTGGTCAGAAGATTGTTCCCCTTCAGTGATGGATAGCTTGATCTTCTCCAAACCGTTTATCGTATACTTGAGATAACGATTGGCCTCCATGATGCTTATATCTGATTTCTGTAAAGATTGAGGTATTATGGAAATTTGTCCAAGGCAATCTTTGATGACAGCCACATCTTCTACGAATTCCTTTGTTGCTAGCTTTTTTGCAATGTCATTGTATGTCGCACGCAGTGGCGAAGCCAAAGGTCCTGCTGGTCCTGCTGAGCAGGACCAAGAATTTCCAAAGATAAGATTTACTGTAAACAATAAACAATCTCTTCTTTGCAAAAAGAAAGTTTCAAATTGTTTTTGATAAACAGTCCCCAGTTCCGCCAGCTGATACAGGCATCCCGTGCTAATCTCAAGGTCCTGTTCTCTTTTACGGCAGCCCTGTATTTTGGTCCTGCTCATAACTATGATACCCTATGTTTGGTCCTGCTTCACAATGGGCTTTTGTGAATTTAGTCCTGCTTCACAATAGTCTAGAACAAAGAGCAGTCCTGCTCAATCTCGAGAGCAGGACCTCGTCGAAATGACCATCATAACATTTCGTAAGCAGTTGTGATTTGATTGGTTGAGGGTTCACCTACGTAGGTCAAAGAGCATTGTTTTGAAAACCGTTGGTCCTGCTATTTCTGAGAGCAGGACTGCAAGAATTGCCCTGTGCATTCTCGTTTTGCTATGAGATACTAGCAAGGAGGTCAGTATTATGGTGAGGCGATGTGAATACGGATTTTCTGCTGCTTTGGCAATACCAATGATATTATTATTGACAGCAAAACTTGCCTCAGTTGAGCTGCATAAATTTTATTTGTAACAAGACAGAGTCCAAAGTTCGCAAGAAAGAAATGCAATCAACAAGAATTGGCTGTATGAGGCACTCTGATTTCGGCCTTTGTACGATCGTTTGAGGCACGGTATATCATGGTGGCCTAAATAGAACTTTCTTAGACTTGGACAAGGACGATGAAAGCATAATTGAATTTACTGTTGTGTGATTGAAAGTTTTGAGTTGGAGAATAAACCAATTTCAGCGGAATTTGCATTTTTCTACCTGAATTGTTTTCTCGTCTAATGGTTTATCTAATCAAGTTTTTTTCATTGATAATGCGACACATTATTCGATTGTACCTCTCTTTATCAGCTGCAGAAAAATTGTTCTGCAGAATATGTGAACTTGCCACTACAGACTTTAAACTCTGTTGTTTATTAAAATTATTTTAATAGAGTATCTAGATTGGTCGGGTTTATACGACCAAAATCTGGAATACCACAAATATATTATATGCAACTTCAAATGCCACCCCTACCCCCCTTTTATCGTCAAATTTAGTTATCACCAATTTGAACTTTTACTTCAGCTGTAGAGGCTTACTACAATTTAAGATAGAATTGTTTGAAAAGTTTAAGTATGGGTTTATTTTTAAAAAGATAGACATCGATTTAAAATTTGCTTTTTACTGAATTTAACAAAAAAATTCATCTGCAAAATAGAATTTTTGTCCATGGGCTTTTCCTATTGAATAAGGGCGTGGCCCTGTCCATATAGCAGGACCAACAATTTTTGGCTAGCTTCGCCACTGGTCGCACGTTTAGCAGAGTCGAGGCATGTGTCCGAGGGAATGCTGGGAATGAACACCATATAAGGCATAAACAGCTCTGTAAGTAGAAGCTGTCCAGCAGAATGTAAACACCTTCCCAATCTTCCTCAACTCAACATCAAGATTGGATGCAATCTCCTTGAGTTGCCTTTGCAATTTTGACGAAAACGAATATACGCTGTGTATTTTGTTGAAAAACTTTCCAGCGCATAGAATCCATCAATTGATTTCACAACATCAGAAACAGCAAGCTCTAGTCGATGGTTCATGCTGTGCCAAATGAATATTGCAGGGAACTGCTCTTTTAGCCTCTTTGCAACACGACTTTTAACACCAAGCATGACTGATGCACCATCACAAGTAAAAGCAATAAAATGTTTGGCTAGGTAATCCTTATCAAAAGAATACTTAGCTAAAGTATTTACGATGCACTCACAAATAGATTGTGCATCTTGGCCTGGCAGTTCGCAAATGTCAAGAAAAACATTAATTGGCTTTTTACACACAACTGAACAAATGTAAATTATTACACATGCTTTTTTGAAATTGTTGTCGATTCATCCGTAATTATCGCGATCTTTCTCTCTTCTGCTTCTATTCTTTCGCAAATCTTTGCACGAACAGTTTACATGCATAAACAGTGCAAAAACACTTATCGTCGATGTTTCAAACTTTCTTTTTTCTTGTCTTCTGGCATTTATATGGCCGAAGTTCTTTACGAAAAGTGCTTGTATAAAAGGTGCTTATCTTTATTCTCAACACGTACAGCTTCAGTCGACCCTATTCCTGCCATTTGTTACTCAAAAAAACAAATATCGTTTGTGGCTCATCGAACTAAATGCAGAAAAATTCGACAAGATAATTATAGCTGGATAGTTTTTGTTGTCAAAATTTAATTATTTTCTAGCATTCTTTTAGCTCCAGTTGGTATTTTCTTTCATATTTTTCTTTTGTCCATCGCAAACGAGGCCGCTGTTCCTAATCACGTGGACACAGAGTAGCCATCTTGGTTTGTATTTCTAGGGAGAAGTTAACAGTGAATGTTTCACGGACTCGCTCAAGTTATGGCATCATTTGCAAAATTTGCATTCAGGACAAGATGCTTAGGAAAAATTAGGGCTACGGCAGGTATGAATTTTGCAAATTAAACCTACATCTGTCTCCAACGGCTGCTGCTGACTTTATTATATTTAACGCCCTGGATTTTTTATTAATAATACCCTCCCAAAGTATGACATCTTTAGATCAGCTACGTGAAATCAACACCCCTTTATGAATAAGAACCCAGAAAAAAGATAAAAAATGTGGACCACTATTAGAGACAAGGCTGACGCTTTCACATCATTACATGATTCATGTCATGTGTGGAAAAGAGACAGTCTTGCAAGAACAGTACATCCCGCCTCAACGCAAAAGAGAGAAAATCTATTCTGCTGACAAAAATTTATCTGCTTGCCTTAATGGAGAAACTAAAAGAATATTTATTAAATAAAGCAAAGGAGGCAGGGTGGGCAAGTGCAATGATTCAAAAAGTTCAGTAATGTTTTGATCTATTTTTTATGCTTTGTTTCCTGTGTTCAAAAATTTTGTGAGAAAATTCAGACTAATTGTCTACTCTCACTGGTTGTCCGCTGGGCTTACTTTGGGCTCTGGTTAAGTCCAATAAACCAGCACAGGCTTATAAATATTATATTAATTTTGAATGACTTGCCATATTGATTTGAAATGTCTTCTGCTTGTCATCTAACTTGCAAGTAGACCTCAGACCTTTTCAATTTTTGACACATTAAGACATTTCACATATTTTTCCTTTAATAATGATCATCTTAGAGAAAGGTAATAGTCATAGTTCTTTTGCAAGAAGCCAAAAGACTTTTCTTGAGAACAAATCTAGAAGATGTTCAAGAACTTGGAAACAGAAATCACTACATGTTTGGTAAACTGTAAGCGATTAATAATGCAACCAACGGTTGTCGTAAACAACCTATAAACGAGGTGTTAATAAACCAATGATTAACAATACATGTAAAGAAAAGAACAAAATAAGTAAAAAACATTTTGTATTCAGAGAGCAAAAAATTGTTCTCTAGACAAAGGATTATTGTTCAGAAGATAACAAACAAAATTAAAGTAAAAATATATCAGAAGCAGTTTTGTTGAGATGGAAAATCTTTCCTAAAACTTT
>NW_027019365.1:13913677-13995474 GCF_013076305.1 Rhopilema esculentum | reverse complement strand
TCACTGCTGTTACTTTAGTATTTCCGAAAATAATGTCAATAGGTAATCGTGGCTTTCTACCAAATAAAAGCTCAAAGGGTGAGAAACCTGTACTATCGTGACGTGTGCAATTGTATGCGAATGTCATTTTATTCACATGATCCTTCCAGCGTGCTTTCTTTTGTTCGCTCATTGATCTCAACATGGCTAAGAGAGTTTGGTTGAATCTTTCACATTGCGCATTACCCATTGGGTGGTAGGGTGTGGTTCTTGAACGAGCAATTCCTGTCAACTGTTCCAAGTGGTGGAACAAATCATTTTCGAACTCTCGACCTTGATCGTGGTGGATTCGTTGAGGGAAACCAAATCGGAGTATAAAGTCATTAAATATTTTGTCAGCAGCAGTTTTCGCAGATTTGTTCGTGGTAGGGTAAGCTTGGGCATAACGGGTAAAATGATCCACAACAACTAAAAGATATTCATACCCCCCTGTACTTCTTTCTAAGTGGACAAAGTCAATTGATATAAGCTCAAACGGTTGACTTGTGACTATGCTTTGAGCAGGGGCACGTGGTGGTAGTGATGGCTTTTTCCGTTGTAAGCATCTACAAACTTTGGTTACGTAATGTTCGATGTCTCTCGTCATGTGCGGCCAATAGAAACGATCTCGTGCTAGCTCTGTCACCCTTTCAGCACCCAAGTGTCCCATCTCATCATGAAGATGGCGGAGTACCAAAGAATGGTATCTTTTTGGCAAAACCAACTGCAACCTGTTGGCTGTCTTTCGGTACAAGGCTCTGTCTTTTCCCAGTATCAGCTTGTTCCATTCATGCATTAGTGTTTTTACCTCAGCTGATTCACCATGTCGATCTTGAAACGAAGGCCTAACTGGCTGTTCTTTATAAGCTAAGACACGGGCAACATCAGGGTCCTCCTTCTGCGCTTGTAAGATGTTCTGCAGAGGCAGGGGAGTGTGTTTTTCCATTTTGTTTGCATCTAATAGTTGGGTAGTATTTTGGTTAAGTGAAACTGCATGGATCCAATACACATTACCTTGATGCCTGGTGGTAACTGCACTGAGAGTTGCTGCAAAATCCATCTGTGATGTTTCTTGTGTGCATTCTTCCATGAACTTCTCAATGTTTGTTGGCATTCTTGAAAAGAAGTCTGCATCAACATTCGCTTTACCCGGTCGGTACTTGATGGTGAATTCAAAATCTGCCAATGAAGCTATCCATCTATACCCTGTAGAATTTAACTTTGCTGTACTCATAACATATGTTAAAGGGTTGTTATCAGTATATATTGTGAATTTTGGAGCGTAAAACAAGTAGTCGCGGAACTGTTCAGTTACAGCCCACTTTAATGCTAGGAACTCCAGTTTCCCGGAATGTAAATGGTACTTTCTTTCAGCTGGAGATAGCGTCCGAGAGGCATACCCTATCACTCTCATTTTCCCCTGCTGTTTTTGGTACAAGACTGCACCAAGTCCCTCTTGTGATGCGTCTGTATGAAGTACAAATGGGATGCTGAAATCTGGATAGGCCATGATAGGAGGGTTGGTAAGACAGCTTATAAGATAACTGAGAGCTTTTTGATGCGGCTCTAGCCAGACAATTGGCGCACGCGATGATGCTTGGCCTCCTTTCCCACGTGTGTCTTTTTTCTTTACTTTGGAAGTGCATGGCTGTTCCACCTTGAGTAAGTCATAAATGGGTTTTGCTACTCTGGAAAAGTTTTCAATATATCGACGGTAGTAACCCAGTAGACCTGTCAAATGACGAACTTCACCAATAGTCTTTGGTGTGTAGTCACGTAACTTGAGAATTGCTTTTGTGCTGTCTGGATCTATGCGATAACCATCTTCAGACACGATTCGACCTAAATATACAACTTCTTTCTTAAACATGTCACATTTTTCAGCTTTCAGCTTGATACCATTTTCTTTCAATCGTCGTAGAACCTTTCTTACATGCTCCACGTGCTCGTTGAATGACTTTGAGTATACAATGACGTCATCAAGATATGGTGCACAACATTCGTCTCTAAATTCCCCTAAACAGCTCTCCATATAACGTTGAAATTCTGCTGGAGCGTTTTTGAGGCCCATGGGAAGTCTTATCCATTCATAGAGACCCCAGGGTGTCACAAAAGCCGTTAAATGGCGACTTTCTGGGTCCATAAAGCCTTGATGATATGCTTTCCCTTGATCTATAGTGGAGAACCATTTGTTTCCGGATAAACTGTCCAACGTGTCCTGAATTCTGGGTATTGGATGACGGTCTGCTGTTGTTTTATCATTGAGTTCTCTGTAGTCAATACAGAGCCTCATTGAGCCATCTTTTTTTCGGACAATCACACAACAGCTACTATATGGCGATTTTGATTTCTGGATGAACTTGCGATTCAGGAGATCCTCGATGTATCTCTTGAGTTCAGGGTACAAGGGTCTTGGGACAGCAATGTAATGTTTCTGCACCGGTGTTGTATCATTTAGTATGATCCTATGTTTGAGGCCCTCTGCGCAACCAACATCTTGGCTACTTGTGCAAAAGGCATCACGTTCTTCATAAAGCATCTGCTGTACACTCCGTTTTTGCTCTTCACTCAAATGATTTCCTAAAGTAACTTTTGGTATCACGTCCGTTGCTAGCTTCTCATCAGCCTCTAATTGTCTTTGACTGGTCCTGTATTGCTCATTCCTTGTAGACTTGAGTTCTTTTGGATTTCTTTCTTTATCCATTTCATTGTGATCCTTGAACTTCAACTCAACTGGTGTAACTGACCTAACAGGTTGCAGAAAACCCATTTCTGTACGTCCTTTCAAAGTGATGTCATGTGCACTAGTGTTAATGACATAAATTCCCACCTTGTCGCAATTTTCCCTTTTCAAAGTGAGCAAAGACTCGTGTACTTCCAAACCAGAGGGGAAGCTTAACTCGTTATCGGGCTCAAACAGCATAGGTGTTGGTCGGCTAATTAATCCAACTTTGCTGCGACATGAAATCTTTACTGTACTGCCTTTTGTAACAATAATGCTTTTCTTGCCTGTTCTAACAGTGGAAAATATTGGTGTTGACTTGCTGTCAACAAAACTCACAAAAGCATTTAAATCTGATTGTGACGTCTGAAAGAAACTTGCTGATAGCAGCGAGATAAGGTTAGTCTCATCTGGGACTTGTTGTTGACTTTTGATAAGTTCTTCGATTACATTGTACCCAATAATAGGCTGCTCAAGTTCGAATTCAGTTACTAGCATTGGTACTTCTACTGCATCTACATTTGAATTCAGAAGCTTGAAATTCATCTTAACCCACCCACTGTATGGCAATTTTGAACCATTGGCTGTTGTTAGTTCTAACTCAATGTCCTGATCAAGGAGATCTGCGATATCTTTTATCTCTGACTGTGGAAAATGTTTTCTAAGCTCTTTTGAACTCACGATTGATACTTGTGCACCCGTGTCAAAAAGTACGGGTAACTCGATACCATTCATATTGCACTTGATCAAACATTTTCTACCCACTAGTTTCGACAGTTTTTCTTGTCCTTGAGGTGAGAGATGGCTAACAAAGACTCTATGATCCTCACTGTCACCTCTTCCATGCTCAACCCTTTCAAACTTATCGGAGAGTTCCTGAATCGCTAGACAAATCTGTTTATGATTAGCCCAGTCTTTTATTTGACATGCCTTACTACAATATTTTGATGTTTCACATGCAGCACAAATAAAAATATTTTTGTGTAGTTGTTTGCAGCTTATACAATGGTGGGACTCTACATCATTTGCCTTGGCTACTGGCTGTCCCGTGACAGCAGCCGGGGGCAGTTTTCCTGCCACGGTCCATTTCTTTGAGGGCAGTTGTAGGCAAAATGAGCACTATTCCCGCATTTCCAGCAATGAGTACACTTATCTCCAAGGCCTTTCTTGAAACATTCCTTGCATCCCCGACGGTTTTCACGAGGGGGTCTTCCTCTCCCTTGAGATAATATTCTATTATCCTCCCCAGGGGACTGAGCACGACTGCGGCTAACATCTTGTTTTAGAGAGGCCACTTCTGCTTTTATCGCTTGGATTTCGGACAGCAATTTTTGAGCTAGTGGTGTTTCCGCTTCTTTGTCCTTTTTGGGGCTCTCAGCTTTTCCCTTTGTGTTTTGTTCCAAAGAGACTTGTGCAACTTTTGCTTTTCCCTTCTGGCCTATTCCTAATTTGGCATTTCTTTCTGATTCTTCTGCACCAGCGAGGTTTAATTGTTGAATCAATTCAGCATCTGTAACATCTGGGCGTTGTAGGTGTGGTCTCATCCTCGTTCTGAAAGTATTGCTAAGAAGTCTGGTCTCGATTGCATGCAGAAACATGGACTGACACTGACTTGTATCATATTTTAATTTGCTCCCCTCCTGCTTTGATGCAAAAATTATCTTTTCCCGCAAATTTAGGGCACGTAGTAGAAAATTTTGAGGATCTTCTGTTGGTGACTGGGCCAAATTTGCGAGGCTAGCATATAGTTCACTAGCATTTTTCTCTTGATAGTGGGCGCGAATAATTTTCATTAGAGTTTCCAACCCCATTTCTCGCATCGCCTCTAAATAATCTTTGAGGGGTATTCCCGGCAGAATGCATTTTATGAGCCCGTCAACCAATTCCTTTTCGGAATAACCGCGCTCTTTGCCACTTTCCACTTGTCTACTGAGGCTCAAATAGGACAACTGTTCTTTTTGCCCCTGGGCCCCCACTGTCCCGACAATTCTGAATTCCCTTTTTAGAATTGCTTGCAAGCCCCTGTAATTTGTTTCAGATGTCGCCTGTCCATTCAAATCATTATCTATATGAACGTCGCCCCCTGCCCTCATTTTGACAGCACTCAATTTATCAGTCAACGCTTCCATCTCTTTTTGTTGTTTTTCCTTTAACAGTGTTACTTCCTTCTCTAAATCCTGTCTAACGGAAGCCAGTGTCTGTTGCTTATCTCCCCCGCTCGCAATTGCGCTCCTTACCTCAGTAATTTGTTTCAGAATATCCTTGAGAAATGCTGCCTTTTCTGTTTCTTTGCATTTCTCCGTTAGTTTTTCAATTTCCTCGAAAATCAATTTTACGGTTGCGAAACGGCTTTTGTCCAAATAGGTCGACTCTGAGATTGTCCCTAATTTATTGCAAAATTCATGAAGTGTCTCCTTGCGCATCCCTGTCAGTAGACCATGACATTCCAATAATAAATCATCGATTTCTTCCCCAGTTAGTGCCATTTTGATACTACTAAAATACACGAAAACAGTCTCGACTATCCGCAATGGCACAACTTTAACGGGCCTAACGTAAACAAACGCAACTGAGAGATCGAGAAAGACACAAGAAAATCAAACTCAAGCCTCGTCAACAAAGCACGAAAATAATCATAAGAGAAAAACAACAAATCTTGATACGATATTGCCAAATAATTGCATCATTTCAACTTCTGTGTTCTTCTGGGTGGCTTCTTCTTGAGAACATCAATTTTGTAAGAAAAAATTGAAAAGATTTGCACTTGCAGTTACTTGTCACGTCGTTTTCACCAGAAATGTGGCCCGGTTCGAGTGCAAATCAATTAGCTTCAAGCAACAAACACACAAAACACGACATAGTTTTCCAACGCAAACCTTTATGAAAAACCAAATACTCTTTACAACTCCTTAACTTGATTCGAACAGTCCCTCTCTCTAACTAAACTAACTAAAAAAGTCCTCTTCCCGGGGGTAAGTCAGTTCTTGTAATAATGGTTAAAAGGGGGGTCTTCGGAGAGGTCCTCACATTTTTCAATATTTGGTGTTCTAAGTACGTCATACTCAACAATATGTTAATAAATTCTTTCAGAACTGACAGAGAGCAACGGAAAACCTGTCTTAGATGCTAGCTAGATGAGAAGTTCTAGTTTATTCGAATGAATTTGTATCTGTTCTATCTGTGTTCTGGGTGGTTTGTAGGAAGCTTCCTATTTATCTGTTCTATAATTTGTTTCTTCTTTTATGATAGGAAAGAAAACCTATAATTTCTCCCAGAATTTGAAAGTTGCTCTTTTGGAAGACCTGTTGAACGCAGTAAAAGATTCTGAATTGTTCATGTATTTAGAGGTAAGAAATGGCTCTGCTAGATTTTTGATTTATTCTCTTGTAACACCACTTTAATTAAGTGATGTCATTAATGCCCAGTCCTCTGCAGGTCTTTCAAACATTTTTGCAAGAAAAGCTAAAGTAAAGAGCCTCAATAATCTGACTTCAAAGCATGCACTCCTGCTACGCACATCTTTGGCTAAATCAAATTTCCTGAGACACAGTGTCGTACTGTCGTAGCCAAGGGGGTGAGATTTGGGGCTGCAAATGTGAACGGTGTAAGCCTAGTTAATGGTCTATGGTAAAATCTATGCACACGCCCTTTCGAATATTGGAAATTACCCCCCTTGGAATAAGCTGTGCTACTGCAGACTGCAACTTTCAGATCATGGGTAGACCGTTGCCACCTTGCCCCTCCTCCCTACACTTTGTGCTTCGGTGTCTATTCAGGAAACCGGAATAACTTGTCCTTGTCTTTCTTTAGAACTGCCTGTTTTAAAAGATTTTGAGGTGCTCACCCTAATTCTGAGTATGCTAAAATTTAGCTGTAATAACTTGAATTCGATTTTAAGTTTCTCTTAGCCTAACTAAACTCACATGAAGAGTCTATTAAAACTGATTACGGGTAAGTTGGTTTTTTTCCCTTCCAGCTTAAGCCGAGCAAAGTTGTGTACGCAAACAAAACTCGAAGTGTGGATTCCGGAAGAGAAGTTGCAAAGCTGATAACTAAACTAGGCCTTGAGAAGAAAGTTTTCATTGTTTCATTCGACTTCCTGAAGTCGCTCTCCGCAAAGTTGGAAAACCCAAATCTTGTTGTTGGCTCCTTCTATGAAGAGCAATATTGGCAACAAGATAGCGTGTGGTACTCTAGTTTGAAACGTCAACTAAAGGAGTCTTTTCCAGGTTTAGGGACCTGTTTGGACGGCTTGCCAAACGACCGAAGCCTGATGGACTTCGTCTTTAAGAAGGGGAGCATTTTCAAGTCAATGAACGCATCCTTTGTTGATATGCAGTTTACTGTTTACAACAACAAAAAGTTCAGCAATAATACTTTCAAGACTCTTCGAGATAACTACAACGAAAAGATCAGTTTTGGTGCATGGACAGTCTACAGCATGAAGCTAAACTCAGCCGAAACAGATGCGACAGAAAAGCAAGTACAATTGCTGATTGACAACGGGGCAGAGCGCTTGATTACGGACGATGTGCCGAAGCTGCGCAAAAAACTCAGCAAGAGTTCGGCAAATGCCCAGACAGAGTCTCTCTTGCTCGTGTTTTCATTGTTAGCCATTGCTCTATGTGCTTTTAATCTTGTTTTGTAGTTACCAACATTCAACATCAACTGTTACTAAATGTCTCGCTTGTTATATGAAACTGCCGTTGGTAACTAATCAGTAACTGATCTTCTGCGGATTCACGGTTTCATTTTGTCAATTAACAGTTTCTAACCTCGTTTCTTACTAGTGTCTAACGTTTCGTAACAGTTCCATAGAGCTTGCATCGTGTACCCATGCGCAGAACCAAAGTCTTCACTGACAAACTTTCTCCTCTTGAGATACTTGTGTGACAAAATAACTTGATGATTTTTCCGTATAACTTTTATTCAAGACAATTAAGTTTGTAAATACTGCAAGCCATAATGAGAATGAAAAGACACAGTATAATGAGAGATTCCTTCTAAACCCGTAGGTAATCTTCTTTTCTTATGTTAAGCTTCAGTATTTTGGTAGATGGTAGATAGATAGTAAGATATGATTCAACAGTTACCCCTAATAATACCTTGTCTGCTGTAAAATTGAATCCCACAAATCAGTGGTGATTTCTAAAAAAGTTAACAAGGGGGGCTCTAGAGGCAACGTCATGAAAGGGATCTGGGTTTTTCTGACCACGCCCATATTTTTATCGATTCAAATATGATAACCAGTGCTTAAGCAAACCAAACCGTGTAGAAAACAATGACAAATGTCTGAATAACCATTAAAAATTGCAAGATAACATCATAATAAAACTAGAACAGAACATTTATATTTAGTTTGTGAGAGTTATATCGTAAACATCAGCTCAAGAGAATTCAAGTCCTCCTTTGACTTAATAACTCTCTTTTCTCTCTCGGGACTGGTGACCCAAAGCCACCTGGCAACTGATTCTTTTGCATTCCATAAGTTTGGTGGAGGTCCATTTATGCTTATTAAATTATTGACGACAAGGTTGCTACAGCAAAAGCCGATCAAGCTAGTGTGCAAACTAGGTTCATCTGCGAAAAGCCTCTTTCAGCCTCAGTGGAGCTTATTGGAATCGTATATAGTATTCCTTGAATCAGATTTTCAATGGACTTTGGTGTTTTTCGAGGATCAGAGACATAATCTCTGAATGCCATAATCAGCCCTTGCCCATCATTAGATATGGTGAATCTCTGGCAAAGCTCTACCAATAGCCTTTCTCCTTCTAACCAGGGAACATTTACATCAGATGGCCATCTTTCAGAAACAAAAACCTCTAGCTCCTTGAAGGCTTGTCCATCGCTAGCATTCAACATTCTGGCTTTCATGTTGTCAATCAGAGCTTGCAAGAACTGGGGTTTGTTGAACAAAGAGTAAGAAGATCTGCTTTCAAAGTTGTGCAAATGAACTCCTTTGAAAACAACATCATTTCCAACTGTTTGGTCAAAAGAATATTTCCCCTCAGTGATGGATAGCTTGATCTTCTCCAAACCGTTTATCGTATACTTGAGATAACGATTGGCCTCCATGATGCTTATATCTGATTTCTGTAAAGATTGAGGTATTATGGAAATTTGTCCAAGGCAATCTTTGATGACAGCCACATCTTCTACGAATTCCTTTGTTGCTAGCTTTTTTGCAATGTCATTGTATGTCGCACGTTTAGCAGAGTCGAGGCATGTGTCCGAGGGAATGCTGGGAATGAACACCATATAAGGCATAAACAGCTCTGTAAGTAGAAGCTGTCCAGCAGAATGTAAACACCTTCCCAATCTTCCTCAACTCAACATCAAGATTGGATGCAATCTCCTTGAGTTGCCTTTGCAATTTTGACGAAAACGAATATACGCTGTGTATTTTGTTGAAAATACTTTCCAGCGCATAGAATCCATCAATTGGTTTCACAACATCAGAAACAGCAAGCTCTAGTCGATGGTTCATGCTGTGCCAAATGAATATTGCAGGGAACTGCTCTTTTGGCCTCTTTGCAACACCACTTTTAACACCAAGCATGACTGATGCACCATCACAAGTAAAAGCAATAAAATGTTTGGCTAGGTAATCCTTATCAAAAGAATACTTAGCTAAAGTATTTACGATGCACTCACAAATAGATTGTGCATCTTGGCCTGGCAGTTCGCAAATGTCAAGAAAAACATTAATTGGCTTATTACACACAACTGAACGAATGTAAATTATTACACATGCTTTTTTGAAATTGTTGTCGATTCGCCCGTAATTATCGCAATCTTTCTCTCTTCTGCTTCTATTCTTTCGCAAATCTTTGCACGAACAGTTTACATGCATGAACAGTGCAAAAACACTTATCGTCGATGTTTCAAACTTTCTTTTTTCTTGTCTTCTGGCATTTATATGGCCGAAGTTCTTTACGAAAAGTGCTTGTATTAAAGGTGCTTATCTTTATTCTCAACACGTACAGCTTCAGTCGACCCTATTCCTGCCATTTGTTACTCAAAAAAACAAATATCGTTTGTGGCTCATCGAACTAAATGCAGAAAAATTCGACAAGATAATTATAGCTGGATAGTTTTTGTTGTCAAAATTTAATTATTTTCTAGCATTCTTTTAGCTCCAGTTGGTATTTTCTTCCATATTTTTCTTTTGTCCATCGCAAACGAGGCCGCTGTTCCTAATCACGTGGACACAGAGTAGCCATCTTGGTTTGTATTTCTAGGGAGAAGTTAACAGTGAATGTTTCACGGACTCGCTCAAGTTATGGCATCATTTGCAAAATTTGCATTCAGGACAAGGTGCTTAGGAAAAATTAGGGCTGCGGCAGGTATGAAATTTGCAAATTAAACATACATCTGTCTCCAACGGCTGCTGCTGACTTTATTATATTTAACGCCCTGGATTTTTTATTAATAATACCCTCCCAAAGTATGACATCTTTAGATCAGCTACGTGAAATCAACACCCCTTTATGAATAAGAACCCAGAAAAAAGATAAAAAATGTGGACCACTATTAGAGACAAGGCTGACGATTTCACACCATTACATGATTCATGTCATGTGTGGAAAAGAGACAGTCTTGCAAGAACAGTACATCCCCCTCAACGCAAAAGAGAGAAAATTTATTCTGCTGACAAAAATTTATCTGCTTGTCTTGATGGAGAAACTAAAAGAATATTTATTAAATAAAGCAAAGGAAGCAGGGTGGGCAAGTGCTATGATTCAAAAAGCTCGGTAATGTTTTCATCCATTTTCTATGCTTTGTTTCCTGTGTTCTAAACTTTTTTGAGAAAATTCAGACTAATTGTCTACTCTCATTGGTTGTCCGCTGGGCTTACTTTGGGCTTTGGGTAAATCCAATAAACCAGCACAGGCTTATGAATATTATATTAATCTTGAATGACTTGCCATATTGATTTGAAATGTCTTCTGCTTGTCATCTAACTTGCAAGTAGACCTCAGACCTTTTCAATTTTTGACACATTAAGACATTTCACATATTTTTCCTTTAATAATGATCATCTTAGAGAAAGGTAATAGTCATAGTTCTTTTGCAAGAATCCAAAAGACTTTTCTTGAGAACAAATCTAGAAGATGTTCAAGAACTTGGAAACAGAAATCACTACATGTTTGGTAAACTGTAAGCGATTAATAATGCAACCAACAGGTTGTCGTAAACAACCTATAAACGAGGTGTTAATAAACCAATGATTAACAATACATGTAAAGAAAAGAACAAAATAAGTAAAAAACATTTTGTATTCAGAGAGCAAAAAATTGTTCTCTAGACAAAGGATTATTGTTCAGAAGATAACAAACAAAATTAAAGTAAAAATATATCAGAAGCAGTTTTGTTGAGATGGAAAATCTTTCCTAAAACTTTTGCAATGACCTTTAGGGCATGGTCCAGAGAAATGTTCTTTGTGGAGTCCACCATGCCCCTTTCTCCTGGATCTGATCCTATTTCTAGATATAAATTGATCATCAGAAAGCATGAGCAATTGTTTAGTTTTGCTAACCCCCACAAATCCTTTGACATTTTCCCAATCCATCTTGTATCGCAGTATTAGCATATTTTTTTTATCAGATTTGGCAATTGTCTAGTTTGCTTGCAAAAACTTGTTCATTGTCATTATTTTTCACATTTTGTTGAAAAAAATGTTGCAAATTTTCTTGATTAAGTTAGCATCTTTCTTTTTCTTTAAGGTTTAGGCAAACAGGTTTCAAGCGGGAGTGTTTTGAAATCTGAAAGGTGAATGTATGGAGTATATGTGTTACATCATGATTTAAAATTACATGTTTTTGAGTTTTTGGTTTATAACAAGACCAAAGTAGAACACCAAGTATGCAATGCTTAATATGTTGTTTGTTTTGAACCAGGCCCTTTTTCCAAGCAATTTGCACAAGTGGCAGAATGTTTGCATCATTAAGCTTATGATAGTGATTTAAGCTTATGACCAGACTACTTAGATAAAATAAAAAACTCCCAAAGCCCTGGAGAACATATAATAGACAGGTCATCTGTTGAAAAAATTAGGCCTTTTTTCCTGTCAAGGTTTTCTTTTCGGATTCCTTGCCAAGAAACATACTGGAATAGATTAAGACTTGGGGCATGTTGAAATATGCCGAAAATTTCAAAATGGCGGAATTTTTCAAAATGGCGAATTTTTTACAATGTTTTGGCTACAATGTATCGATATAGTCTTCTAAGACGAGCATCACTTGGCACCAAAGTGACCTACTATGTTAAAAGCATGTTTGTTGTCATGACTGATCATCAAAAATTCAAAATGGTGTTCTTAAAGTGGCAGAACTAAACAAATCAACAATTTTGGCGCTTCGCTCCATAAAACAAAGTAACTGTGGCCAGAAACCATATAAAAGTTAAACAAACGCAACAAAAAAGGTCCTATTACGGTCCAACTCCATCATAAATTTCAATACTGAAAACTAAAAGTCATCCTCACTTCCATCTGAGTCAGCATCAAAGTCATAGTCACTATCATCCGTGCTTTCTGCTTCACTGTTTTCACTTCCACCAACAACTTCTGCTCCATTATCAGTGTCTGACTGGTTGTTATTTGGGGAAACTGGTTGCACGTATACTTCTTTCCATCCCCATGTTTCAGTTAACAGAGGAAAGTTAATCATCTGCTTTGTGCATTGATGCCATATGTGAGCCTGGAGCCATTTTCGCTTCAAATGTTGGGTTGTACTGTTCTCATCAGGAATTATTCCCAAACCTGACTTGACTTTCTGCCTTTCGTACATTCGAATTATTGTGTCAACGTGGCATTCATCTTTGTTGCCTCTGTACATGACAATTCGAAAGAACTCTTTATCAAGAGACAAAAACCGATGGAAGGCAGAGTGGAACCAAAGTTTTTCAGCAGGCTATAGCATCTCAATTTGACCATCTTTTTCCATGATATTAATTTTCCAAATCCAAATGGAAAAGACGTCGTATCACAACCAGTGATGCTGTAGTATGCTGCCAAAATACTACAGGCTTTTATGCCGATATTTGAACAAATTGACTCGATATTTACGAATCTTTAATGTCCTATCTTCATTTGCCACTTCTGAAGATCTTAGGCTGCAGGTGTGCAAAATCTGAAGTATGCCTTTGCATACTCTCCCCAAGTCGGTTCACTTTTGATTGACCTTAATGCAGCCATGCCATCAATTATCCACGCTGCTTTAGACAAAGGTGTTTGCACTTCTGCTAAAGATTCTTCTATCAGCGAATTTCATAATGCAACTTTCCAGCCTTGTCTGAGATCACTGTCAGGTGATGCTAAAGCTAGTGGAACAGTTGTAAGAGGATAAGAGTGTGCGTCTCTTGGACTTGTAGCCTTTACCAACAAGTGCTCCAAATGTTTGCCTGTCCTCCTTGAGAATGCTTATGGCTTTGGAAACCTTTTTGCCCGCTCCATGCCAGTTTTGATCCTAGGATTTTTATTGATGCAAATTTACTAACCCTACTTTCTTTGGCTTTGAGTCTTTCGTCAATAAACTCAGCATACATTGCTTCTCCTACTGCAGATGAATTCAGAAGCCCCTCAATGACCGATGGCTCGATTTCGGCTCCAGTTTTGAAATGTCTTGCAGGACCATCTAGGAATGGATCATAATATTTATCAAGCTGCAAAACAAGATCTTCGGTCATTGCCTCGTGCTTCTTTATCGCACAAACAGTTGTTTCTTTGTGAACGGACTGCGTCAAAACATTCAAGCGTTCTTTCAGTTTGGCTCAAACAGTAGCCATGAAATGACTGGTCTTTACAAAGGTATCAACAGTCTTCTAAATCCACCTTGCATGGGGCTCCCTCTGACCGTTACCTTTTTGTTAATGGTTGTTTCGGTTATCAAGTCACGTATGATCAAGTATTAGTCAAGTATGGTTTGCCAGAGACTGAACCACCAAAGCCATTAACCAGAAGGTCATTCCATGCTCGCTCTTGCTTTGATCTAATATCCTGCAGCTTGACATGCTGAAATGTCAGGTAACAGGCATAGTTTTGATGCCCAAATGCAAAACACTTTGGCAACAAAACACGCTCTGCTGCTAAATGGCGCTCAATTGTATTTTCTCTTACAGCACTGACGAAGCATAACAGCCGAGACATCACGAATGTATTGCATCATCATTTGATCCTGTGTGTCAAAGGCATCTGTTAAATTGTTCATAATCTGTTTGAATTCTTGTGAATTAGTTATGGACTTCAAATTGGCGGTTGATTGGACAAGCCTCAAATTCACAATTTTCCTTTTGAATCTTGGACTGAATTCACCTTTGTTCAGGACACCCTTCATTTGATAGCGAAGCAATGCTTCAAAAGCCTGTTTGTGTAGCCTTATGCTTCTATGGCAATGCCTTTCCTTCATCGCTTGACCAGCAGACCCTTGAGCTATTACATCGGCATTTATCCATCATTCCTTATGTCTGAGGCAAGAATACTTCTTTCCAAGGATATTCAAATTGACCATTATGGGATGAAAGCCGCCCAAGTAGGTGATGATTTGATCGTACTCCCCTTGGTTTAGCCATTGAATAATAAGAACTTTTGAATAATTGCTTGATCTGCACGAAGAAAAATATGATCTATTTCTAGCTGATCAAGCATCTTCTGAATCATGTCCATATACCATTTGAAGACGTTATAATGTGGAGAAATAACAGGAAGATATTCTAGTTTGCACCTTTTTGTAGTACAATCTTTTACAGCTTTTATTAAGTTCGTCCATGATCCAACTGGCTGGAGAGCATCGTGTCTCATTCAGGCTGTATTTCTAGAAGCATCTCTTTACTTACAGCACCACAAAATACCCAAGCTACATCACGATGAAATGCCTCTTCAATCAGTGGTGAATCTTTGATTTTGTCTTCAAAATCAGGCATTGCTGGAAGACCTGCCCGTTTCTTTGGAATAACATATGAGCCATAATCTTTCATTCCGTGGTGCAATAGATCTACGAATGATTCATATAAGCGTGTCCCTTTATCACCAGGAATGATGGCTGGAAAATCGTTCCCATGGTGTAGTGTGTCGTCTGTGACCCAGTCAAAGTTTGTTGTCGGCCATCAGAATTATCAAAAGTATACCATTTTGAATTTTTGATGATCAGTCATGACAACAAACATGCCTTTAACATTGTAAGACACTTTGGTGCCAAGTAATGCTCGTCTTAGAAGACTATATCGATACATTGTAGCCAAAACATTGTAAAAAATTCGCCATTTTGAAAAATTCCGCCATTTTGAAATTTCGGCAAATTTCAACATGCCCCAAGTCTTAATCTATTCCAGCATGTTTCTTGCCAAGGAATTCGAAGAGAAAACCTTGACAGGAAAAAAGGCCTAATTTTTCCAGCAAATGACCTGTCTATAAGCCTTAATTCACACTTCTCCATACTCATGTAGGCCCATTTTATTTTGATCACTTTTCGATAATCTTTCATGTTAATAAATTGGCTCAAAATTAAACCTTGTTGTTTTGTTAAAATCATCCAAAAGAATTTTCTCTTTATTTGCTCTGGCTATATCTTTTGGCTTGCTTTTAACAAATGGCCAGTTTGCATTGTGCTATCAGAACAATTTGTGCACCAATCATTCTGCAGAATTTAATCTGGAAACAGACTCTTTGTTTCCATCATTGTATTAATCATCTTTACTCTTTTACATTTTATAGTGAGCTGTGCAGAAAAAGTTCCATTCAGTCAAGGTCGCTTAGTATTCTGCCGCAGAATTTTACAAAGTCTGGTGTTCCTAGTCTCTGTAAGTTGAAATGATCATGTTCAATCATTGATAATAATGATAAAAATCTTTTTAAGGGAAGAATTCATGAAATATTGTTATCTATTATATTTCAAACAATATGTATTTATGGGCTATTATGTTGGACAGAATGAAAAGGGGACCAGAGAGGCAGAGTATAAACCGAAAGTGCATTTACCTGTTTCAACTGTATTGTGACCTCCAACATTGTCCAGCCATTTTCCCATTTAAGAATTACTTTTTCATTTCCTTGAGCTGGCCTTAAATGTCTAATGAATAATAGATACTGTATGATAATTTCTTGCCATTAAGAGATTAATCAAAGGCCCATTCATTTGGTTGAACACAATAGGCCAATAGTATGATTAGTGCTGTTAAGTGGTTAGGTCTTCATGGGTTTGTAGAAAGTGCAATAAATAGCCACCCCTCACTTCATTGTCCATCTTTAATTCAGGTCAGTTTTTTTAAACTGGATTTTATCAAGATTGGAATTAATTACTTAATGTTTGATTTTTCTAGATCTCTGCATTGTAAACACAAATACTGTTTGTACTGGGTCATTGCTGACAGCATGTTTAGAAAATAGTGAAGAATTATCAGATGGAACATCGGGTGATGAGCCTTATAAACGCCATAAGATATGATTTTTAGATTAGAAATTAGTTGATGTGTTTATTGGTAATGATGCCTCTGTATGTATATGTTTTGTGGCAGAATAACAGTGTGTCTTTTTCTCTAAGTATATTTTTAGATAGTTCTATCTGTTAAGTGAAATAAATAAGTTTCATCAAAGTTTATTTGTAATACAATATGAGAATCTGTTAAACTCTTCTGTTCACTCTATATTACTGCCTGTAACTTCGCACTTTGCATCTTTGTTATAAAAAGGAGAGCTTAGATGCTTCTGCATTGTGTATTATGTTTAATTTGAGATATAGCCTGATGTTTTTGCAAGCTTATTGAGGATATAATGCAATGTCAAAACATAAATTAAAGAAGAAACTAAAAAATTCCTCTATGCACTGCTTACTGGTCACATGTGGATCAACCTCATCAAAACCCAAATATGCTCATTGTTGATAAAAAACCAGGGTAAGGAGTGTGGCTTCATGACCTCTTTATTCCCTTGGTTCAAGTAATGGTATTCAAGGATTCCGAATTGTCTCATTATTCGCCTGCTGTTCGTTAATCATCATTCCCACCACCCTTACTTTGTTTCTTTAAACAAATATTTGCGTCCCTTGGTATAACCCTCAAAGTTTGAGTTTCTTCTATGTAGCTTCAAAGCTTCCCGTACCCTTTAATACAGGGCATTGTTTAATATACTCTGTGGTGGGGGAATCGCCCACCAGACAGGCCCTACAATTTCCCCCACCACTGACGAGCAAAATGCTTCTTTTGCCCAAAATCTAGGCCACTGTGAGGCCCTTTCGAAAGAATAAACTTAATGCAAATGCTATGCCTTCAGTAGGGAGTTCTTTCAGATTCTTCACTGGAAAAGTTTTAATCAAAGATGTAAGAAGCATTAGAAGAATGGCAGAGGGTCGCTTTGAAGAGACTTCATGTTAATTCTTTAAGCCTAGATCCTCAATCCTAAATAAAAACTCAGTATGGAAACAGCGTCACTATGTAATATGGAATTAGGTCATTGCGTTACTGTGGTGATTTCTTTTTTTACAAAGTATGGCTAAAGGGGGTGCTCTCTCCTCGATTAGGTTACCTATTGAGAGAGTTCCTCCTTAAGAAATTCCCATCCATACACTTTCTTTTCCATTTAGTTTCCATTTAGTTTAGTTTCTCTGTCATTTCTTTTTTGTATATGTATATGTAGCTTCAATTGAAGGTGTGTGTAGTGGAATTTCAAAATATGAAACTGACACTGAAGCAAGCGTGACCATAATGTCAATTGTCATGAACATTTTGCTAAATCTACTGAATTGCAAACAACGCAAAAATTTTGAATCCACAAGCAAAACCAAGTTGTTAACTTCTTTTAGTCTATGTCCTTGGTAATAACACATCTTAACCAGATAGTTATCTTTAAGATATATGTGTAGACCAACCCAGCTAGTCCTTGCAACAAGTCAGGATATTCTGTAAAATTTCTTGAGGTGAGCGTAGGCCCTTTTGAAAAATGCGGCACCACTACAAAAAATCCCTGCTTAAAAGATGCCCTGCTTTAATATCACAATCTATTTTAGGTTTGATGCTTTTACGTAGAACTGGTGTATTTCCTCGTAATTGTAAAAGGGTTTTTCCCCTGCCCAAAATAAGTGAAAATGGGAAGTTTCTCATTGTAGGTTGAGAAATTTGCACCAACCACTTCCCATGAAAAGTAATTTAGTTATTTTATTGGAAATCTGATGTGCTGTGAGAACGTCATTAGGTAGTTTTTCTGAAACAAAAATGCCAACAAACTTCTTCAAAATAGACTTTCTGCTTTTGAAATTGCAATATGAAATAGCAAATAGGCAGGGACAATGTCAGGTGCTCTCTGGATGGTTGATTGCAGAAAATACCAACTTAAGCTTGCATTTTACAGGTAATGCCTGCTTTTTAAACTGGAAGCTCGTAGTTGCTCTGAATTCGCTCAATACTCAGGCCATATCAGCTTCCAGATCCAGTGGAATGAGATCTCGACAGATAAGAACATCTTCGATCGACCAAAGAACTCATATCAACGTAGTGTAGTACTATATAGGCTCACAAGAATCCACCCATTGGATGTGCTGATTTTTATTGTACATTAAGTGTTTTTCATGTTCAAATGATAGGTTATCAATCATTCAATAGATGACATACCAAAATAGTTAATTCATCAATCAATCAATCTGCAATTTTTAGTCAAATCCGACATATTCATGCATTTGTTAACTGATTCTACTAAACATTTATCACCAATTCATTGATAAGATTGATGGAAAAGTTAAAGTTAAAGTTTTTTATGATTAACAAATTAGAAAGCAATTTGGACAAACCACGACAGAATAGCAATATTGAGTCAGTCTTTATGAGCTATTTTCCCATGTCAAAATCAAGTTTAGAAATAAAACAGTTTTAAGAAAGTTTCGTTGTAGATGCTGCTTATCTTTCAAAAGTAGTAGAAAGTAACAGAAAACAAAGCCAACACCAAAAATAATGCTGATGTCTTCTTCATCTCGGCCTGACCACTCTTCACACCCCGGCCTAGTTTCTTCCTCAACCTTGTTACGTCATCTGTTGCCAGTCTCTCGGCTCTTTGATCAATCAAATATTGCACACGAGACTCTGACGCGTCGGTTTCAGCTGCATTTAGTTTCATGTCGTAAATTGTCGACGCTCCGGCACTCATTATCAAGTTGTAGTTATCTCGAAATATCTTGAAAGCGTTATTCGTTATGTTTTTGTTGCTGTAGATTGAAAACTGTAAATCGATGAAGGACGCGTTTATTGACTTAAAAATGCTGCCTCTCTTGAAAAGGGTGTCCATTAGTGTTCTGTCGGCAGGCAGCGCGTCTAGGCATGTATTGAGGCCAGGAAATGTTTTCAACTGGTTTTTAAAATCTTGATACCATTTGGTGTTCTTGCTCCAATAACTTTCCAGGTAAAATGAGCCAACCACGATGTTTGGATTCATTTGTTTGGCCAAAAGGGCTTTTCGGTAATCAAGGGAGGCTAAAAAGACTTTTTTCTCCAGGCCTAATCTGGTGACCATGTCTATCACTGCCTTTACTGTCCTCCTACTGCGCTCTGTATCAGCATTTATGTTATCGTAAACTGTTTTGCTCGGTTTCATCTAGGTGGAAGTCAAATATCGTGAACTAATTGCCCGCAACTCGCGCGCGATAGCGCGCGAGTGAAGGGCTTATAGTCTGCCCCGCGTATAAGTAGCATATGGAAGCTTCAGTTCATGTTGTCAGCACTTTTTCAGCAGATTTTGTCACTTTTCTGCTGCCATGACAACTGTCAATCAATTTCATTGTCAATCAATCGGCTTTGTCGAGGAGGTCGTTAACCGCCACCTCTTTGTGCGGAAGGGAATTATCTTCGGAGCGTTGCTCTGCCAAGACTCTGTTAAAGGCCTTCGGTTTTTTTGGCACGAAAACGGTGCTGCATCACAGCTCTGTTCTCCGCAATGGATTGAAGTTTTGATTCGAAGTTTTGGGAATCAAAACCAGTCGAATGCCACACTTTTCTCCCAAAAACTCGGGACCGTACGAGCAAAAGTTATGATTATTGTGATTATCGAAAAATAAATGTCAAACCCTCGAAAAACTTCATGATTTTCAAAAGGGCGTTGGACTTAAATCAAAGGCAAACTGAACACCAAAAATTCTTGATAAAAAGAATAGTTTAGCATCAACTAGAGCAGCTGTTTTTATAGAATTGTGAAAACCCAAGATGGTGTCTTCTTCGAATATCCTGACCTACATTTTCAAAACAATCATTATCAAGGAACTAATTGTTTGCGGGCAGTACTAGCAAGAGCTATTTCTAGTTTATCGTGCTAACACTATTTGACCGACTGGTAAAATACTAATTTTCATAAAGTACCTACCAGATAGATATAAAATCAATTGCGAGAAAACTAAGTGCATTGTGGTTAGTTAAATGGAAATTATAGTATGTGTTATAAATCGGCGAAACAGGTATTGCCCAAGTGATTAAATGGAGAGAAATTAAAAGGAATAGAAATGTATCTATACAGAAAGATGACGATAATACCATGGGCTGGTCACGTAACTAACGACGAGGTCTTACAAAGAAGGACAGAAACTACTCTCAATCTATTAGAAATATCAAAGCTTTTAGCACACTTAATAAGTAAAGAAGATTTAGAACAATTAATGCTGACTGGAAACGTAAATAGGAAGGGCAGTAGAGGTAGAAAACGTTATAACGCAAAGAAAGAGAGGCAGGGAGATATATCGAAAGAGAGAGACAATTTTAGAATGTCTTCTGGTTTTGCTATCGGCTAGTTGTTGCTGCCAGTTTTCTGCAGAAGTAAACTAAATGAAATGTTAAGGTGATTAATACGGAAACCAGTGCGTCTAGAAGAAGAGATAGGAATAAGCAAGAGTCAATTGCACCAACCTCAATGTAAATTAGCAAGTCTGAATCCTTTGTTGCATTCAAAAGATCTTCAAGCAGTCCAACTTTAAGTCGTTTTGCATAATTATACGTCATTTTACCTGAAAAATTATTTTGCTGATAATTAAAAAGACATCTTTTACAGCAGATAGCTATATTCATGATTGATTGAGAACTCGAAATTATTATTGTTTCATTGAGATTTCAGCAAGAAAAAGCATTCTATACGCCACCCTGATTTCTTTTCCATGTAAAACCTGTAGCTACTTGCGACGTCATCAGGTTTTTCAAGAAGAAAAGCTTGAAAATTTTTGCTAGAAGAATGTGGTAAAGCTATGTTGCACATTTAGACGTTGTGTAGAGATTTGCTAACAACTGTTCCTAGTAATTCATGATTTAGACGAATAGACACGGAAACTAACCGTAAGTGAGGCTCTGTTTGTACGTTAAGTTCTGTATTTCACTTGGCGTCATTTCCCAAATTAATTTGTCAGTACCAGTTAGTTTCTAAAAAGCAAAGTATCGTTCAGTATTTGCCATGTTGTGTTTCATTCAATGTTTGAGGCACAGAGAAATCTAAGGAGCTGAATATCTTAGCAAATCCTGAATTCTCGTGGTTTTCAAACTAAAGACGAAATAACGATATAAAATTGGAACATGAAGTGGGAATAATCTAGTTTTTTATGGGGTATAAGATATGGTTGTGGCACGTGAGATTAATCTAGTTTTGTTTCCTTTCTTTAATTGCTTCTGGTGAACATGGATGAGAATCAGTTTAAATATGCTGGCACATTTGATGTAAAAGCAAATCTTAAGTAGAATAAGCTCTATTTCTAGAAGTAAAAGTTGCTATCAACCATAGCGTTGTCATCATGAAAAAGAACAAGCTGGTCACGGTCTGTGAGGTAGACATCAACTTCCAATCCATCTGCTCCAAGGTCCACAAGACTTTTGAAACCTTCTATTGTGTTCTCTTGGAACTTCTTTGGATTTCCCCTATGACCAAGAATAACTGGCTTTGTCTTTTTGTGGAACAGATGATCCGCTCTGATGTTTGGTGTTTTTCTGGTGAAACAGGAGCTGGCTTTCAAGGACGCAGGAAAAAATATCGCCAACAGGAGGAACACTAAACCAAAAAGAAATTTCAATATAATCAACCAAAAATGGAAGGTGATATTGTAATGTTTTATCTGGAATGTTTCGTCTAATCTTGCAATGCAGAATGAAAGAAATTGCGCATAAATTATGCAGATAGAAATATTCAGCTTTTTGTTCCTCTTAATATTCAACTTTTTTAGAACGTTTTAGAAAGTAAGTCCCATGTTCGAATTTCGGCTGTGTTCAGTCGATATCCGTAAAATTTCAATAAGAAGTCACTAGGAAATCGAAAATTAGTGAAAGAAGCTTTGCAATTTCTCCCCCTGTAGGACTTCCAGCGAAAGAACATTGCTAGAATGAGCAAGTCATACTTTTTTAGCGGCAGCACGCTCTTTGGGTGCGTCACCCTGAAGCACTCCTAAAACGCGCTGCTTTCGAAAAAAAGAGAAGGAAACCAAGAAATAATACGTTTTTGCTGAAGAGCAAATTATATGATAGATTGTTCATGAAAATTGAAAGGTGGTACCTGCGCAAAACTTGCTTGATGCCATTGTGCCAGCCATTTTACGAGCCATTTCGCACTTTCTCTTTCTCGTTTGATACCAAAAACTGTGTTCAGAACTGCAACCTTATCGTCATCGCATCAAGTTTCAGGGTCATGTTTCAATTTCCGTTTAAGGTAACGCAATTCAATTAAATGCATGGTCTGCCATATAATTTTTATGTACAATTGGATTGGGCTCGAAGCAAGGTCAGTTCAAATTACTGACAAAATACACAGAATACAAAATCCGGTTTAGGCCAAGGTACACCGGACGATGTCCTTTGACAAACCAAGATAAATATTCATGACCAATTCGACATAAATAGTATTCCTGATCTTATATTTAAGCGAGTGTCTGAACATAAGGTCTGAGCAAATATAATGAAAAATTACAGTTTGAAGTTAGCATTTCGGACTGCTCAATCAACGACTGTACGTGAAAAACGGGAAAGTCAAATTCTATTAACTGTTTGGCAAGAAGAAAGACTTTTGCAATGAACTTGACGTCCAAAGGCTTCAAGCGGTATTTTCCGAAGCATACCTCTTTTGGCTCTGCGCGGCTCAGTGCGACCTTTGGAACGGCCCTAATAAAGAAGACTAATAAAGTCAGAGGTGCTTTTAAGCCTGGTTCCCAAGCCCCGGCCAAACCAGCGCGAACCTTTCGTCCAACAAATCCTAACAATGTTGGGTATAAGTGTTGGACCATCGCTATGAAAAAAATTTCAAATATCTAAAAACACTGTTACTCCTTATCGTTTTGCATGTAATCGAGTCCCATCGCCATGTTCAGTTTCCAGCAAAAGCTTTATTGAATGAGGTAAGGCCTTGACGATGATGTTGACGATAAATTGACAAATGTTGGATGAAACGTTGCGTTGGTTTGGCCATTCCCGCATCCAGCAATGTCCAAAAATACCCAAAGCAGCAAATAATGTTGCGATTTGTTGGACGCGATGTTGTCGGCGATGGTCTGCGACAGCCCATGTTGTTCTCCCGGCTTCAATGGGAACACTTTCTTGCGACTGTTTTGACTGCACCAACAGCGAATCGCAATGGTTTGGAGACACGGCGGCAACAGGGAACTAGGCTTTAGCGTTCTCGCAAGGAGTATCTCGAGACGATTTAAAAGGGTGAAATGATGATAGCATTGTTTACATGTCAACTGTAGGTACCGAAGGCAATCTCACGCCGCCGTACAATGTTCAAATTAGTAAGACTGCATCAGGCAAAGAGAAATCTCACGTAGAGCGGATCATTAAGGGACCATGTTTTCAGATTTGACAAAGATCAATACAGACAGAATACCAAGTTGATTAGCCATAAATAATTTTTCTTGCTGGTTGATTTTAAATAATCTACATTTACTTTAAATATTGATAAATTATAAACTATACGATTTTAAGAATGTTCTCTTAAATTGGCTATTCAGTTATGCTAAAAAAACACTCCTGGCGCATCAAGATTCCTGAAGGTTCCAAAGAATTTTGCAGAAATTGACAACGGTCGTCTCTGGTAGTGCTGTGGTCTCGGGTGTGGTCTTCGGTGTGGTCTGAGGTGTGGCCTCTGGTAGAATTGACGATGATCATCCACGTACACAAAATTAATTTAAATGATATTTCTCCACATTAAAACTTACAGACCCAGTGAACATGTACCCGATTTCGAATAACGGAACTAGAAATATCACAAATGCTAACATAATGACGAAATGGGTGATACTCGTTCCAATTTCCTGCCAGCTCCCTTCATCTTTGATAAGAAAAAAGAACATAATTGACATCACATCAGTCATCACCATGACAACGTAGAACAATCCTCGCACTTGCACGTGTAGCGTGTTCTGCATTGCACTGAAGCCACAAGAAACAAGAAGCAAGGGGATCAGTATTTTGATGAAGAAAACACTGGCCATCACGAACGGCCTGAATAATGTTATAAATGAATTTACAGACGCGGGATCGAACGAGTTCAAACTTGCGATGTTTCCCGTGCCAAAGAAGGCGAGAAGAATGAAGAAAATAAACATAAACGATATCCTTATGTGGTCAGAAGAAAGCTTTGATGAAGATCTGTTCTGTAAATCAATATGCGATGAAGGGAATTCCATCAATTGCTGCTCAACCTTTATCCATAAAATCATTGTGAGTGCCAAAATGAAAACGAAGAACCCTTCATATGATATACAGGTCAGCAAGTAAATGGATAAGAGGCTTGTTAGTATAGCTATCAGCCTCGTTATAGATTCCTTCTGCGAAAAGAGTACGACAGTTGGTAAAGTTGGAACCAGAGCCCAGCTGAGAATCTGATTGACAACAGGCAGTCCTTCTTTGGCAGCGATGCTTTGCGAGGTATGCAGGCGCAAGAGGGTACACAATACAACAGCCGTTACCAAAAGTGACATCACGGTTAAATTCTTTGTTCCAGTTGCAAAGTTACAGGCAAACACGAGAGTACTGGAAGCAATGGCAAGTCCAGCTAACGCGACAAATGCATAATTTTCCTCTCGTCCTAATGTTGGTAGCAATGGGAATATTGACAGTAACAAACATGCAATTAGCCAAGCTAGACTGTAGAAAGTTACCGTTCGCCTAAACACAATGGGGTACACCGCAAAACTAAGTAAAATAAAAGAAAGTACTGCGCGATAGGTGAAGGCAGCCACTAGAAGGGATAGTGCAACGCCAAAAACTGCCATTAATGTGGCCAACTTAAATACAGAAAACCGATTCACGGCGGCAGTGAAAATCTTCATAGCTGCCCATCGATCCAAAGACAATTGGTAAAACACTGCCAGCAGCATCAGGCAGTACAAAAATTCATTGAGCTTTGCAGATGTTGCCATTAAACCTGTAATTGTAAACAGTGATGCTACTGCGAAGCCGACTGATAGCCACTTGCTAGGCATTAGCCTCGCTCGCAATCGGTTGATAGGGAGATCAATATCAGTGTAATTTTTGCATGTTTCAATTACAACAAGCAAAATCCAACCGATAAATCCGATGGTAACACAAACTGCTATGTAAATTGTGCTATGGCTGTGATAATAACGAAGTCCGCCTTTTGCCAGCTGTATCAAATCTCGCGTTACGTCCATTGCATCTCCAAACTTCTTGCCACGTATCAACAAGCTTATATTACGCGTAAACTCTTCTTGAAGAGAACCTAGAACGAGAAGATTTGAATAAATAACTTATATATTAGAGCTATTATTATTAACAGTAGTAAAAATATGACTTGGCAATTTTCAACTTTGTTATTCTTGGTAATATTGTCTGTGGGCCAATGGATAGTCAGAATGCGAAGTAAAAGAAACTGGACAAATCAACTGTTACGTAAATGAGCAAACAAAGACAATGCTAAAAGTTTGTCCGCTGATTATCATCGTTCCTTCAAAAAGAGGCGCAATTTCATTTACCTGTTAACACGAACGGTCTGAAGTAAAAGGAATTTTCTTTTACAGTCAGCTGTTTCTGCTTGTATTGGGCTAGTATTTGCCTTGCGTTTCTGAAAAGATTCTCGGCTTTGAATTGTTCACTTTCATTCAAAAAACTGACAGGTAACACACCAAGGGAATTAACAGGAAATGGAACACCTAAACAAGAAAGGGGAAAATTCATTAATTTGCCCAGGCACCGACATCCATCATTTCAGAAAATCAAAAAAAAAAACCTTACAGAAAAAAGAACATTTTGCATAAGGAGTTTTGTGAATAGTGGAAGAATGTGGAAGAATCTACTTCAACAAAAATTGAAATGAAACTGTCTCTGTTATACTGAAACTAATGAAAAAGGGAGAATGTTTTAAAGTTTGTTATGACAGGAAGTTAATTAAAAAAGGGAGACGATTTGTTATATTGGGGATGCTGTTTACTTTGCAGGTTCTTTCACCTATCACTGGTTCAAGACGAATACAAATTGCATGAATCAAGTGTTTTCTCAGTGAACATGCGTGAACTCTTGTTAAACGTACTCTGAACTAACCTATCAGTGTCGCCATTAATGCAGCAACATCGATTTGACTTATGTCTGATCTTTCATAATCTTCCAGCTTCCATGTTTCTGAGAATGAATCCTTCTCTTTTCCATAAACTCCACGGTGCTTTCTAGGGCCTTGTATTCCAGCACCCCATGCAACCATGGGGGTCAGGGTCTCATCGGGGTGCCCACTCCCATGTGAGCCCCAGTCTGACATCCCATGATCTGATGTCATTATGTAAGCTGTTTTGTTGTCGTTTTTGTAAAACCTCTCAAATATCTGCATCATTCTTTTGATGCCTGAATCCACAGAATTTATATTGTTCAAATATTCTTGAGAATGTGGTCGATATCCGTGTCCGTTTACATCCAAACCTGAAATTAAAACACAGGTATTAGCAAGATTTTATCTTGGTATTAGTTTGACAAATTAAGCATAACCCACCCAACACTTGCTCGTCTCGAAATGTTCTACTTACTTGAATGAAAATATGGTATAGCCAAACTCGTATCAAGGATCGAAATAACTTTTTCGAAGAGTCAAAAAGTCGAAATTGTCATCATCCTCGTCGTTTGAATGTTCAGATAGCGATTGATCATGAGGAATATCACAAACCTTAAGTCCCTTTCGTACATATACTTGTATTCTTTTTTGCTGAATAGATTTGAAATAATATTGTTATTTTTGGGAAAGTTGCTTACTTTAGCATTGATTTTGTCATAAAAAATGATTTTTTCCTCATTTGAATTGACAAAATAATCACGAAATAGCTCTAGAATGGCTCAAAGCAAGGCTGTATCGACAACAAAAATTTCCGGGGCTTCACCCTAGACCTCCTAACCCCCAGCTGTTTAATCTCGCTTCACTCGGAAGAAATCATTGGTGACTAAATTTTTTCTCATTTCGATTACGGTGGCATATTTTTTAATCAATAAAAAACCAACATTGCCTAGTCAAATCTTTATTTCATAGGAATGCCAACTACCACACTGAATTTCCCTTTTGAAAAATTTAACTCTCGTTTTTCGTCGTATTAATCATACTGAAGTTTAAATTAAGGATGCGCTTTCTAACTTGCAAATCATTCGTGAAATAGTTTCCCAGCAAAAATGTAAGCTACGGAATGAGATACAACATTTTTCGAAGCAAGTGTCAAAATCTGTAAATCAGCAAAGGCTACAATCAGAAACGTAACACAGCTTGGTGCACTTTAGTTCGATAACAAAGGGCCCCCATATCAAAAGGGGGACCATAGATATCCATGTTTTTGAGACTTCGCTCGACTTCACCTTGTTTTCAAATGCTCCAAAAGTTTTTTTAACTTAAGTATGTAAGATGACCCCCTGGTTAACGAGAAAACTATGAATCTTACGAGAAAATTGTTTGACATGCTCTACATCCTTGGATGGGACCTTCTTGTAGTTCGTGAATGGGAGCCCGTCTTAGTTTTTAAACCATAGAAAATTATCAGCATCCAAAAAGTCGAGGCTGCGAATTCAATTTCGATGATCTCAAAAAAAACTGATTAAATGTATTAAACATGAATTACAAGTAAATGTACAAACCTAAAAGGTGAAGGAAAAAAACGATTTTATCGCTGTTGAGCTGGCCAAGCAGTGTCTTGTTCGATCTTGCGTTTTCAAAAAACTTCTCAACTTCCAGAAATACCCAATCATCAAGACGGGAACCTTTTTTGTCAGCAAAGTCAACCATTTCTTCATTGTATGTTGCTGTTATCACGTGGTCTTTGGCAGCCTTGGTAGCAAACATTGGCAAAACATCAGTGCTTCCCCAGCAGAAGGTTATTCGGGACTCATTGAAAACTGAATCGAAATCAACTGGGTTTTCTTGCCACCCTGTAAAGAATTAAACCTAACATTAAAAACATTAAACTATATAAAACAACAACTTCTGAAAACATAGTAAGCAGTAATTAAGTACTTTGGTTTCCAACTAGCATTGCTATCCTATAGTGTTTTGCCATTTTGATGCTTTGATGCATAAAGATATAATTCTCCATTTGGAATCCAATCTTTGGACCAGGAAAAGTTTCGATTGAAAGTATTTTTATCTGTATCTTGAACCCTGAATGTCTTGCCAATAGCAACAAAATCAAAAGTTATTCTAGCCTTTTATCTGATATAGTTCTAAATTTAATCAAAAACAAAGAAAAAAGCTTGGTCTTTAAAACCAATTTGTGAAGATATAACAGTTCATAATCATATGTTACTTTGTAAAATTTGATGTACAACACCTTTAAAAAACATAAAAAGCCTTATATCCAAGAACAGAAAATCAAAGATACTTCTCACTTTTCTGTCAAAAGCAGTTCCAAAAAATACATTCCAAAAATCATATCAAATAACATTTCATGGGTACAGTGCTTGATTAAAACTAAAGCCAATTTAAAAGGAAGTCTTCAACAGTTCTTGCTTTTGAAGATCTGCCTTAATCCCTTTTTGTTGTTTTTTGTCATGTAATTTGGACAACCTGGCATGGTGTTTGAGCCTCACTCCTACAAAGAAAACAAACATTGGTCCTCTCCACCATGTTTTATTGAATTTTTATGATGGAAATGCCAGGCTCTTAAGGTTCACCGCAATGTCTTTGCATTCATAATGACTTCTTCCTCCAGATTTTACCAGCATAACTGCAAGCAAGGAAATCTGCTTCTTTTATCTAAACGTGTTAAATCTTTCAGGCAATGTCAAAATTCTGTTCTCCTTTAGAAGCTTCCTTTTTGACGTGACCACATATGCAAAGACTTCAAAAAAGCCCTGTATTTTATGAATTTTCCATGATGAAAGCACCATTACTCAAAAACTAGAGCCTTTTGACTTTTTGGTCAGGGATCTTTAATTCTCCCTCCAACGAAAACATCTTGTCTAAATCTTTTCTTTGTTCAAGTTGCGGTTCAAGTTCCCTGGTTCAAGTTGACTTCATTACCAATATTAGTGTCACAAAGTCAATTGTACACTATGTGACATTTTGTTAAATAGTTTCTCTCCATGGTTTGCATTCATCTCATTTTCTTGAAATAATTTTGCAATTGAAAGTTTGAAAATTCGCAAAGAAGTTTTTGCTTCCCTTTTTTGCAATGACTCTCAATGGACCTCGGCACTTTTTTAGAAGGAATGCAAACCCCTCCAGAAAAAAAATGTTCATTGAATGTCCTTTGAAATCACAACACAAGGTTCATTCTGAAACTCAACAGATAAAATCAGACAAAATACAGTCACATGCAGCCAGGGGCAGCTTACAGTGTTACTAGTGGTATTAGTCTATAAATAGTTTTTTTCCAAAGCTTTAGGCTTGTAGTGGCTGTCATTGTTTGTTTTCATAGACCCCCCAGATAGGATTCATGCTCATGGCTGCGCATGTCAATAGTCTTTTATTGAAATTCTTTCACCTTAAATTTTCCTTTGAAAACATCAACAATGGGCCCTTGCTAACACATCTGTCATTAAGCCTGGTGCAAACTTGAGCTATCAGCTGAGCTGAGTCTCACTTGTGACTGTTGGTGCAAAGGTCTGGCCAAATGAATCAAACATCTGTAAAACATCACCAAACACAAAAACAACATTGTAAGACAATGTCTGGTGACCTGCCAAAACAAATCAAACAATTGTCAAAACATCTGTGATGGACAAAACATCTATCCTGCACCAATGGCACGCATGATGAAAATCTCAGGAAAGGACACCACAAATTTGAGAAAACAGCCTACGCCAACAGTCATGAGTGAAATTCAGCTCACGAAGTGTGCAACAAGCTTTAGTATGTTGAAAACAGCCTATCTAATAACGCAAATCACCAGTTCATTTCTTTTTAATCTGTGAATGTGATGTATTCATCATAGAAAACACAGATTAAACCCATTAAATATTACACACATGTTATTAGCCTTCTCTCTCTAATTCTGGGATATCAACTGCTTACTTTGTGAAACAAAATTGAGAACAAAAAATTGCAAATTGTAGGTTTGAATTAATTTTTTCATGACTATCAAAACCACCGCTATACCTTTGTCCCAAGTCTACATTATTTTCTTTTTTTGACAAGAAACAGACTCAACATATCAGGGGTTTGAAAGCCTAAATTCCCTGGAAAAAATGCCAGTAGGGTGGGGGAGGAGCCCTCCGTGATTTCTGACAAGCTTCGTTTTGTTATCTTGCTACAGTGAACTCTTGCGAGTTTCTAAAAATTGATATAGGGGGAGCTCCTGTAAGTGAAACGAACCTTTAGTAACTGCTGAGACATCTTCAAAAAATCCTGCAATAATAGCAACATGGCCTGGCCTGGTTTCTGTGGGCACTCTTGAATGAGAAATCCCCCACGTTCCTTTTTCTTCTACTATCTGACGGAGGAAAGGCGCCCTTGATTTTGGAAACTTCTCGTCAGTGGTGAAAAATTTGTCTGCTCTTAGGCCATCGGCAATGAATAGAACAACTCGTTTTGCAGGAGCCGTTGTTGTCGCCTGTAGCGGAGTTATATTCCTAACCAGTGGCGACCTGAAATAAACATCGAATATTGCTGCAAGGTAAAGGATATGAACAAAAAGGCCAAGAATAAAAACCTTCCCCTCTCGCGGGAAAACCGCCATTGCAAACGCGAACCTCTTTTTAAAGGGCAAACCTCGTTTTGATCAGTTAGACTTCTCTTCAAATCGGAAAATCCTCGAATAACCCACCCGATGGTTTATTAGCGTTAAAGATATTTGCAACGGCTTACCTTATCGTTTACGATGTGGATTCATGGCAGCTTCCTCAAGCTCACGATTACTAAGAACAGCAAATCTTGCAGAACGATGAGCCCAAATTTTGCTTTTGTTTAAGGACAACTTTCAGCTCGAGGTGATTTCCATCATCTGCCCGTCATCAACTTACCTGTCTTTTGAATCGGAACATAATCAGCAAGCAAGTTAAGTACTTAAACGTTAAGGCTGGAATCAGGGTTTTTTAAGGAAAATTTACAAATGCACATTATTCTGGGGAGTACTGTACTGAAGGAATATTTCTTATGTCGCATAAGTGTAAACAACATGCACCTGATACGCCGGTACTGGTAGAAACTGAAATTGTGCATCTTTTATTGCCACGCCTATGCAAGGGCCGCGGATCATGTTACAGATTTTGGGAGCTAAAACGTTTTGGGAGGATAAAAATGTTAAAAACCAAGAGCAAGGCTGTTTCATTGGTTTCAAGTTCTTTTTGGAAAGTGTTTTGTGGGCTAAGGCCTCCTCAGTTCACTCAGCCTGGTCCTTGCGCCTATGGGAAACAAAACGTTTATCTAAAACTCTACTTTGAGGAAATCTTTCCTTATAGATTTGCAACGTTATGCTAATTTGTTCAATTTGATTTTAACTCAACCTGGAAGCAAAATTATTAAGTATATTATAATAGAAAACCAAATTTTGAAAGTACAGAACAATGGTGAAGTCGTGTAGAGTCTCGTGAAACAAAATTGTGTTTTATGGAACGACCTTGTTTACAAAACTTTGATATCGTCTTTATCTTTCGAGCTCATTAGACAAACGAAGTTTGCCGTGTTTGTTTTTGTATGTTTTTTACAACATTTTTCTTGACTTCATTTTGCATTCAAGAAAATTGTTTAGGACTTTAAGGATGTTAAGAGAGGGGGACTAAATTGAGAGACCGTTTTCAATAGTCAGACTACTTCTTTGTTATTTGCAAAATAAAAATCATCAAATCAGGCATCTACATCTCCATAATATTGTCTTCACCATAATCATCAAATATTAATTCTCAAATCATCTTCTTGGGCCATCTCGTCTTTTGATATCGAGCATTCGAAAGGGTCGACTTCATCCCTCTGAGTATCAAAGTCCTGTAATTTTGGTAAAAGGCTCTCATATGGCCAGTGCTTAATGCACATCAAATCTTTGTCTTCGGATCCGTGGAGACTGGAAGAAATATGCTTTGAATTTTGATTTGATGAGAAGTATTGAACGTCAAATGAATAGAATTAAAATCTCCGTTTTTTATCAAGTTTACCTATTTTAGCATCAGTGAAATTTTTCTTGAGGGGGGGGGTTATTGATTTTTTCCTCCTGAAAAGGGGGCTGAAAAGTGAGAGAGGCTTAATTGAGAGGAGGGCTTAAAAGTGAATTTACGGTAGTTGCTTTTCCATACTTTTCTCAAATTTTTCCAAACTTCTATGAGCAAATATATCCCTTGCTTGCCCTCACCTAATGTGTGACAAATTGCTCACGCTTTGTTGCTTTATTTCTATCAAAGGATTGCTTTTGTTATGATGTGCACATCTCCTTTACACGTGGGGCAGCGAGAAGCTCTATGCATTCAGGCGAACTCTTTTGAGATTTAAGATATCCACCCATCTAACAACGTTTTTCTGAAAATACTGACACTAGAGCACGTTGGTTTGCTAAAATACAAGTAGGCCTAAGCAACACTTCATTGTCGAAATGAAAAACGAAACGCGAACTGAAATAGGCTTAGGGGAAAATTTTACTTCAACTCTGAGGAATTTCACAAACTCTGTGAATGGCTCATTGCAACCTACAACACCATTCATAATGGAATTAACACAACCAAGAACATCAAAATATCAACGGATTCTGTTAGGACTGCTAGAAAGAAAATCAAATATCACAAATGAAACAGACCTTTTGCGAAACCAGTCGAGATCAAGTGATGTGCCCGCGGACAAGTCACAAAAAGTGGTTGCTTTAACAGTTCCATTGGTTCTCTTAGGAGTTTTCTTGGTACTAGTGGTCATATGTCACCGAATTGATACCATTCGTAGTAAACGAAGAAATAAAAAGCAGCAGATGAAAGCTTCTAAAGGCCTAAAATGTTCGGAAACAGAGCAAGCAGTTGAGGAGGTAGGCCAAGATGTGAACAGGATGCTGCTTATTGAGCGACACAAAGAGATGATGAGAAACAGAGTTAAAGAAAGCATCGGAAAACTGAATCATGGACTTTGCCAAGAAGTTGGAGAAGACAAGGGACGCTGCATGTGCAGATTGAAGAGATGTGCTCATTGCTTGGGCTACGAAGCTAAGAGAATTCAATGGCAAGGTAAACAGAAAAGATACGTTAATGAGCTTGGGGATGGCAGGGGAGAGCAAGGGGGGGGGGGTTAAATCACAAGTTAGATTTGCATCACAGGCTCAACTTTTGCAATTTCATAGCTTCTTGTATCCTCTGTTTATAGTTATGAGGACGTGAAATTTCGAGTGAATATGCATAGACGAAGGTCAATGAAAGTGGAAAGGGCGACTATGAGGAGGCCCGTCGGCCGTCGCTAGCTATTGGTTCAAGGAGGAGGGGGGGCTTTCAAGTCCCATTTGCTGACTAAGCCCCCTTATATGGGAAAAACTCCTTGTTTTCGCAATGGTTTTTTTACAAGGGGCCGCTTCATACAGCATTTTCTTTCAATTTTAGATTTGGTGCAAAAAAAAGCGAACGAAGCGAATTTTGATTGCAAGAATGCAGCGACACAGACATGGCTCCCGATGCATTGCAAGCTCAAAACTGCACCACAGTCCTCACACAAAGATGGCAGCGTCTCACAGAGAATGCTTTCCACAACTAGACAGTTTGTTGTCGAAGCTGACTCTGTTTTTGGCAGTGAAGTCAGTTCAAAACCACATTTCCCTTCCTCTGCCAGCAATTACACTGACAGCAAAACTAGCGACTTTCTTTCTTCAATAAGAGAAGGTAAGTGAGCTTTTGAACTTATGACGGAGCATCTTTTGCTCTAGCAATTGAGGATTCGTCCATCTTTATCAGTTATTTTGTCTTGCAATGTTCTGATTCCTTGTTTTTCTCAACTGGCGTGATTCTTCAAAGAATTAATTTTATAAAATAAGACTATAAAATAACGAATATAAAATATAAAAACTAAATTTAAACTGTTTTGGATACTTGTTCTACAATCAAAAGCATAAATTTATTCAACTGTTTAAATTTGATTTTGTTAAGCTTACGAAAGAGATCTTGAAACACGTTTGCAACAAAAGGTTTTGTAACATGCAAAATAGTGTAGCAACAACGCACTGCGGCATTGCAATTAATCATACCATTAAAATTCATTTCAGTTGTTAACTTGTATTTTTTAAAGTAACGCAAGAAAAAGTTTAATAAAGAGGAATTTATTTCCATTGATTTTATTTCAGTTTCTGGTAGCTTTTATTTCTCTGCAACAAGCGGGCAAAACGCATCAGAATTCAACGAAGTCGGTTCCGCGGGGCCTTCGGAAGAGCGATCAAAACACAGACATACGAGGCAACGAGGTTTAAGAAAGCAGTTTGTAAGCGAGGCACAATTGCTTTCTGGAGACGAAGACTGGATCTAAAAAGAAAAGGGCAGGAGGAGAACTAAGACTGGGATTGAATGTTGCAGAATATTATCCACATTTTCTTGTTTTTGGTTAGCAAGAATAAAAGTCCTTAAAAATCACAAATTTTAACATTCCGAAGCGTGAAGTCTCTCCAGTTTGACCACCATCGAGTTTTTGATGTTGAAGTCTCATCGCGGACATGTCCTAAGAGACCGAGTAGAGAGAACCAAAGGAAAGCCCATGAGAAAAGCGAACATCCGGAAATGACGTCAACTGTCTATTGGAAGTAATAAACAAAACTGATAATTATTTAAGAAAAAATAAATATGTTGATTTCAGAAAAACAATGTGACTTCTGCTGGGAATTGAAATAGCAAAAGTCAAGAAAAGAAAGCAAAAAGAACTGTTTTTAAATTCCTGTGCAATCACTAACCATTCTGTATGAATAGCAAATTTAGATACTGTAAAAAAAGATACAATTTTTGACTTCTGTCATTAATCTTAAAGTAAAAAGTAAAAATTGATGAGAAAAAAAAAGAATTTGTAATCAAGTTTTTTTTAATATACATGCATACTCCAGTAAAAACTGTTTAACAATTTAACTCAGTCAAAGTTCAGTTTATTGATCGCCTCCAATTGAATATATGATTTCCAATTAAAGCTATTAAACACCAAACTCACTGTTATGCAATTGGGATTTATTATAACAAATCGATTTAGAAGGCTATGTATTAAGGCAAATTGATTTAGATACCAAATCACAAGTCTTTCTCTGTAAAAATGAGTAAAATGACAACAGAAATTAAGATATGAGCAAAGCTCTAAATAGTCCTTTGAGAACACACTTTACAGCTAATAATTATTATATTTACAACACAACAAATATATTTAGGGGCAAATAACTTATTACGTAAGGCTTTTAGGAACGCAGACAGGCATGGCTTGTTATTTTTTTGTAGCATGCTGGGTATGTGTTTTGTGCAATCGGGAAATACATGCTCTAACTCTTGCACTGGCCGCCATTTCTAGCGTAATACATGGCTACTCAAATAAAATTTGTAATGCATATACTTTGTGTGTTGCGTGGTTTTATGGGGGGGAGGAGAAAGGGGGAGGGGGTTGGTACACCGGGAAAGAATAGGACTGCAGGTGACCAAAGAGTCAAAACGAGTTTCAGAACTCATTTTAAACGTGTCTTGCAGTGGGTTTTGAGTTTTTTCTCCCTCCATTTGATATCTCTCTTGGCATCTTTACTCATGAGACAAGTATCTCTTGTAGAAAGAGGAAGTGTTACAATGATTGTATTTAATTTCTTCCAAGTTTGGTATTTAATGTGTTACATTTTACGTAAAACACATGGTAGGTGTGCATTGATGATCGTTGCATATTTTTGCATGGTAGGCGTCTCCAATAATTACATAATAATTAAATAGTCCTTATCATTATTTGTTGTAAACTCTAGGACGGGGATACCAAGAAAATCAAACTCTTGAGATATTTAAATTCAGATGAATATGCGTATACTCCCACAAATCTTAGCAACTAACTCCCTAAATTCATGTGCCAAAGCGCTTAATCAGAATGCCTGTCAAAGCATTGGTTGAGGAGAGAAAAAATTGGACACCACCCTATTCCCATGTTGGGCGCCATTAGTTGCGGAAAAGGGTTGGCGGTCCACAACAGTATTCTACAAAAATCTCACTTACCAAACTACACATTCAACTACAAAAAATCGATAGTAACTTAGTTGATGTCTTGCCAAAAAAGTCTGCTATGCAGTAAAAAGAATAACTCAGTGTTCAGTGCTCTTTGTCGAAGCTTTCAGTCTTTTCTTCTTTTTCTCCAACTGACATTTCCTTCAGTCTAAAGAAATAAGAATGTATTTGGAAATATAATATTCTAGAATAAATTGTTCACAACAACACAATCGTTTTCAAACGAATTTAAGAATAAAAAGTTTAAATAATGCCTAAAAGCGTGAAATAAAGATCACCTTGCGCTGACACTCTCTGCCATGTCATCAGTTGAAGATAATATTTTGCCTGAAAAGGTGAAAAAAGCATGTATATCATAAAAACATTTTGATTTTCTTTGAAATAAGATACTCTCTTAAAGCGCAAATTTGTAAACGACTTAGAATTTATGGATTCTATTTGTCTCAGTAGATATTATAAATGCCAGACACTAAACACTAAATAGATTCTCTTCGGTTTCGTAAAAGAGGACACAGAGAAAAGTAAATCTACAATAATTTGTGAGAAGGGCTTGAAGATGGCTGATTGTGCCAAATTTTACCTCTGGAAGATTATTTCCTCTAAGAATCTATCGTCAATACGAGAACAACCAGTTTCAGCATGCTTTAGAGTAGTGACGTAGATTTTGAGTTATCCTACAACTGGCAGTTCCATCATATATGTCATATATGGCAAAATTACTTATAAAATTTAGAAGGCCGTAAAATATTAAAGAAGAATGTTAGAAGATTTGTAAAATGTTAGAAGCTTCTTATCACGGCAACTATTAGTCTGAATCAAGAAACCGCTAAAAATTGAAATTTGAAAACAGGTTTCAAATGGGTAAGAATAAAGGGTAAGTACATTTAGATAAATATTTATTGGGATAAGTATTTTGATAAATAAATCGTGCAAATTGCTATAACGGCGTAATTTCTTTCAGCCTTGTCTAAGAAAAAGGGAATTAGCAAATGATGAAATGTTTCTGTAGCTAGTTTCAGAAAAAATGATTACAAAATAATGTAATCCCACCTGCCCATTTGAGACTCTTCCAGTATTTGCTTTGTGTTCGCGCAGTATTCAAAATCGATTCTATAGCACTAATGTAAAAAAATACCAAATCACAGATACGGAAAGTAAATCGAAGTTTATACCAAGCATACCCTGATTAAAACATGGAATAAATAGCACATAAAAGCGACTTTGTACACTAAGTGAGTAAATATGACGATTATCCGAGTTTCACTGTTCCGTAAATTGGCTGCTCCATGTTATCTACGTCACGTCATATCCAGAAACGGACAACACATAACTACTCGCAACGTGACTATGATAGCTGGTGACGTCATCCTACTAGAATATACTCTACAGTGCAGACCTAATACAGTCTTGAGCTTGATACAAAAGAACAAAGAGCAACATTGATTTGAAATGATAGTCTGTTGTGTTACATAATATTTGTGGACCATTACTTTTACCGTGAAATATAATACATTCTCAACATCCCTTTAACACTCGTGCGTCATCAAACTTAGTAGTATCAAACATGATATTAGCAACGACTTTTCAAAAGTTATACCTGTCATCTGCCTCACCAATTTCAACAGGGATACAAGGATACCCAAGTAGAGTCTTGACGCAAGCCTCCATGGAGTATGATATGGTGCTGAGGTTGTAACCCCCCTGCAAAAAAAATTGAGTTGTAGAGCAACTTTCAAAATTTGGCGCGAAAAAGCGGTGAAACGTTTAGTTTGAATTTTGCCTAACACTCATTAGAGTACAAAAAGACTCTTGACGACTAAGGCCGACTTTGACTAAAGCCGGCCTTCGTTTCCACGCGCTATGAATCTCCTGATCTAAAAGGATCCTCGCAGATTGTTAGCGCCAAGTCCTTTTGGAAGTAAGGTCACACCAATGCAAGGAGAATTAGTTCTCTGCGACCATGGTCTTTCAATAGACAATGCTGCGACCAAAGCGATCTCAAAATACGTACAGGCACGGTGGGTCACAGCGCGTGTGGGAACACAAATGTTGAAGTAGAAGTCGGCCTTAGAAATTAACTGGTTTATACAAAGATCCTTTTGAAACACTTCAAAGTAATAAAGCTATATAGTGAAATCTTTAAAATCCTTTTGTTGCTCAGCATATTGTCTTGTTAGGCTGGGGCTATTTGGTTGCGAATTGATACTTAAAATAATTATGAAAAAAAATTTGTAAGATAGAAATAATAAGTAAAGAGCATTCAATTTCTTGCCTCAAGCACCAGAATGATCTTTCCGTTAGCCAGACCCATCAGAAGATGCGTCAATTGAGCAAAGCCTTCCGGAGTGACGCAGAACTGACCCTAAGGAGAGGATTTCGTCGTTAGCACAAATGAAAGAAGACAATTTTCTTATGTGAAACGGAAAAATCAAAAGCATATTAGGTGGCAAAATTATACTTGGACTGAAAGCCCAGGAAAGCAGCGTGAAATTCTGACTCTGGTATTCATGACAGCGAAAAGTCAACCTCCACAATACTTAAAGGCATGCTGAGCCTCAGTAAGAGATTAAGGCTATTGCAACCTAACAATATATATAGGAAACAATACATTCCTAACGTAAAGAGAATCCCTCGCCAACAAATCATTTAGCATCATCATTTAGATATCTTATCAAAACTGCGCTTTATTACGTAATTAGTTAGTATTCTTATTTGTAAACAAAGAGGCAAAGAAATTGTTCATTTGTGTACAAGAAGCAAAAATGACAACCTTTGGGTCACCGAGTCCAGAATCAAAGCCACATGAAACGAGAACCAGCTCAGGTGCAAACTAAAAAAATATGCAAAATTGGCACTTATTCTTTTGCAAAATAAACATTCAGGAAGTCGTAGTTTAAAAGGTTCTTCAAACTTTTCTTCTAGCCATCACCAGTCACAACAGTCTCCGACTATAATAAAAGAACTATAACCTAGGAATATTTTTAGCTCAGCAAAGGAAACTGTGTTGCTTGTGAGACAGTAAAAGTTGATATAACAGCGCTTCGTGCATACAAAGTCTACAAGTACAGCATGTCACTGAAAACCAACTTTCAACTGTTCTGGCTGCTCTAAAACTTTGTGATGCATTTGCAGTATATCCTTCACTTCGTAGACAGTACACATCAGTAAACAACGATAATTTTAGTAAAGGCTGCATATAGTCGGGCGGAATAAGATATTGCTATCAACGCTGCTACAAACTAAGCAATATATTCAAATTTTGAGCACGTTACATCAATGACAACGGAAAAACATCGAAACAAATGTTCAGCATTGAAATGAGAAGGCTGTGTTACATGAAAGACAGTTTCCTTAGAATGAGAAAATCATACTTCATACGCAATAGGGAGAATAACCATTGTGAAAGCAGCCAGATATTCACTGTCGCCTAGGCCTTTCTAAAAGGAAATAAACAAGACAAGGTCTTATTCAGAAAAAAAACCTGTGGGATCGTGAATAAATTGCTGGTTATGAAATAAAAAGAAACAACGCCATCTGTTGCGGATACAACGCCATCTGTTGCAGATGGCAGAGTATGGCGTTTTCCAACGACCTATTCGCCATAGAAATTCTATACTGGATCGTTGCTAGAAATTTTATGTTGTTCCTTCCTGCCGTTTATGCATGGAGAATATCTACTAACCTATCTGCAATAATTATGCAATTATCTTGTTTATTCAACGTCTATGACCTGATCTTGGAACAGTAGTTTTTTCACACAACAAACTAACATATCTTCTTAAAGAAAAAGACTAGACACAATTCGAAATATCTAGATTTAGATTCATTTAATTTCATAAATTGCAAAAATTTCTAAGAGTTATTTTAAAACAATGTTCACAATTGGCCTCAAAAATGAGTTTATCCTGATATATTAGCGTCAAATAAGTAATTTAACTACTTATTAGAGTATCGCTTATGAAAGCACATTGTAAGAAAGTGCAATCCCCTGAAAAAACTTGCCTTATTCCAAGCGATTTGAACCGTCTTTCCCTCCCCTTTGCCTGTTCCAACTTCCTTATAGTCCGCTTCTTTCTGATGGGGCCAGTAGTTGCCGTTGTCGTATCGATGCAATGAGACGTACAGTACACTGCAGATAGAGAAGGATAGGTAGAAGAAATAAGACGAAATTTGGCTTCTCAAGGGAAACAGAACTCCGAATAGAACTTCAAACCAAGATGAAAACAAAAGCTGTATTAATCGGTATAATTTAAGTAAAAATTTGCGAAGGGAAGACATTTTGCGGCTAAATACAGAATGGAGCCATACATTCCAACATCCTAACATCATCAACTTCATCGTGGATGCTTTCTCTTAAACATGGCCCTCGCTCTAAGTTACGCTCGAGCCCACTGCTTTCTAATCATAAAAGAATAGTACAAAATTTTTGCTTCTTGTGGATATGGTACACAGCATCTTGAATAGGTAGCTAAAAGCTAACCATAAAAATGCGAGTTTAAACAAGGCTGGAAAACAGCGGTGCAGAGGGTTCCAGAAGGTTCCCCATAGTCTTGCATCTCATAACGTAACTTAACGTAACGTAACGTAACGTAAAGATGAAGCAAATATGTAGATATCCAAAAGGTTTTGAAAAAGGGTCTAATTGGCCGGGGATGCTTCGTCCAAGCAACGTGCTTGATGGATTTTATAAAGGTATCCCAAGAAGGGGTTCTCGCCAAAGACCGGATAACCTGGAAAACTCACAAACTGACTATGTTCTAAGTTCTAGCAATTTCCTCTCAGACTGTCGCTAGAAAGTCTTAGAACACATACTCTGGATCGTCTTCAAATATCTTCTCAATTCCATTCCCCCAATGGATGTCCCAATCGACGATCAGCACTCTAAAGGATATAGGAGTGAATATAAGTACTTAAGCAAATGAAAAAAGTAAGGCGGTATAACATACCTTCTATTGTAATGCAAACTTCAATCATATAGAATGGTCTGTAGTAAATGGGTGTCTTGTCAATGGAAAACTAGTCCCTTCTTTCTGTGCAAGTTTGAACAAGGATCAGGGGCTGCGTAGGCGCATACTTGTGACTTTTATGAATATCACTAACAAAGTTTGATTAGAAGTCCTGTAGCGTTTAAGAGCAAATATGCAGTAGCCTGAGCGCAGAGTCATACGTCTCAACAAGAGCGAGTTCTAGTAAAATACTTTATATTCTGCGCGTAGCATACCGTATTTGATCTATTTAACGCCCTCTTCATTTTTAACGCCCCTTCCTAATTAACGCCAACCCTAAAATAAAAAATGTTAATTGGCGTCCACTTTCTTGTTTACGTCCCCTTTCTACATAACGCCCCTATACGCACCAGAGGGGGCGAACATCACGGATTCTGACGTGGAAGATGCCAATGATCCGCGGCCCAGAATGCCAGACGGCCTACGGCCCGCGGGCCAGAATCCGGCCCAGAATGAGACATTTTGTGGCCCACGAGATGAAATATATAATATCATAATATTTTTGGTTGGTAAGGATGATTTTCCAAGGGGTCGCAAATATTGAATGAAACATATCGATTCAAAATTAGATAATCTAATATCTTCATCAAACCTGGGTAACATGGAAAGATTTGCTCACTATCTGTTGTCACGGATTCATCCTGCTTAAAGACAGGATAGCAGAATCTTTGAGGGACTGGACAAGAGTTAACAAATGCAGAAAGAATGAATCTTACTGGGCGCACCAATGGCAGTTGAAAGAGAGGTTTGTAATTGTAGTGTAACTGAATTAAAATGGGAGTTTTCATTATTATCATTATTTTCTCATTAACTTTGGCCCGCTTAAAAAAATTTTGAAGGATCTGGCCCAGTCTCCAAAAAGGTTGCATACCCCTGAGCTAGAATAAAAATAACCATTAATTGGAAAAGGCATAATACACAAGTTCCTGAGACAAATTCAGATTGGCTTTTAGCATAGATTTTGATTCTACATTCCTAATCAATAATCTGTAGAGTGAACAAAAAATACAATCTTGGTATACGGGGAATCAAGGCCACTTATGTATGTCTGAAATAGAAGAATTTAATGCAAACAGACCGCAGCAACTGACCTTTTCAATCCGTATTTGGTTTTGGCGAAATGTGCAGCCAGGGCTACGTTGTTGAAATAGCAAAATCCCATTGGATAGTCAGAAAATGCGTGATGGCCGGGCGGTCTACAAAAGGAAAAAATATTGCCTAAAGGTCATTCAATGGTTGGTGTTAAAAACAGTGGCGAAATTTAAACTCTTTCCCCGTTTAGGAACTTAAAATCGTTGAAGTATGAAAACTGAGCAAGAATCATCAATAAGAAAATACGCTTCAAATTATGAAGAAAAAAAGGTACACCTTACAACAGCTGCTCCATTGTCAACCTAAAAATGAGGAAAAATAAACAGAATGAAATTGAGAAGATCTATGAAAGTTAGTTAGATATAAGCCTCAGTTTTTACGTTATCAAAATTAAATAAACTTATGAAAATAAACAACGACTGTTTTTTTGCCAAAAGATTTAAACACTGGGCCGAAACATATTGATGAACAAAAAAGCAAACTTAGCTGTAGAAAATTGTTTGAAACAAAAAAATTGTAAATGAAGTTAATTCAAGAAATATTTCATCACAGCATACACGGGTTCGTCGGAGTAAATGTGGATGAGCATCAGCTGATTATGAGGGTAAATTTAAACTATGATGATGATGATGATGATGATGATGATAAGGTATTTCTTTGATGGCAAAAAACCATTACTCGTGCAATGTTTTTTAATTTTGGTAACAAGTGAAAACATACAGACAAGCAATGAGGGTAGGCTTTGACAGTTGATTCTTACCTTGTTTGTTAGAACAGCATCAAGAAGCTGTAAGGTGCAACCAGCAGACAGCGTGGCAGATTCATAGACATGCTAACATTATCGAAAGAAAAGCATAGTTTACTTTTAAAAAGACCTCCAGCATTGATTAAATGAAGCACGAGAATATCCCTAAAGATTCAAGGAAAGTAATGGATTCCCAAAGGGAGTGGGATGTTCTTTAGGTGTGTTTGGGGCCATCTAAATCTACTCTGGTTTGTAAAGGCTGTTATAGGGGTGCATTGCAGTCCTCAATGCAGGGTAGATATAGCTGCACAAGCTTAGGTGTGTAGAACAATAATTGAACAGCAAACTAAGGTCTCTGCTCACCACCAATTCATTGTTGTGAAATTTCTTAGAAAGGAAATCTTAGAAGGTTGAAACATGACATGAAGATCATTTCAATAAATAAAGTTGATAAGTCCTCTGTATGGCTTAGTAAAACAAGACCTCGTATCTTGAGAATCATCCACTTATTCATTCCTGCAAATATAACAAACGAAAATTTAGATTTATTTTGGTTTCGTTTACATACTTGACTTAGGTAAATAGAATCAAAGTCTTCCCCTCTCTTGTACAATTCTCTTGGCGATTTATCACAGCATTCCTTCATTTCGGATATGTGTCGCTCACTAGAAAAATGAAATAGACTCAATCATAAAAAAAAACTATAAATGATTAAAGCAGGTCTGTTGGTTATTGGTGACAGGATTAATGCATCACCAAAGATGTCTCAAGTGCTCCTACAGCCTTTAGTAGGGTGAGAGACGGTATATGGTAATAGATAAAGAGACCAGGTGTCTGGAAAAATTTTCAAGACTTTGCTCATTAAAATTCTTTACAAGGCTCCTTTGTTTAAGTGGAGTTCTCCAGACATACAACGTGAAAAATACTTTGAGACCATGTCAGTGACACAGTTTTTAAGTCCTAAAAGTGTGATGTTTCGAGAATTTCCTTTAAAGCAAAAAAATTTCCTTCTCAAAAACAGCAAATCCTGGTTTTTATAAATTTGCGTAAGAAAAGACGACCTGAAAAAGAAGATAAATGCCAACAATAAAATATGCCAATAAAACCCGTTCTCTGTCTGTTATTGTTGGCAAGTGAGAAGATTATCTCAGCTGAGAGTGAGAACAGCAACAAAAAGAACTACGATCTCTGATTAAATGCATTATGATTAAAGGCACACCTCTTTTTCTACTAACTGATACTATGTAATGGCACGTTTTGAATCGTGAAAGACACACAGAAATAGCGATCGAAAACTACAAACCTGTGTATTGAGTTAAGTTCATCAAATGTGGCTGATCTCGACTGAAAAAAGATTAGCAGCTATTTGATTTTATTTAGTAAAATATGTCTGATTAAATCTCAGTGAATAATGAACATCAGAGCAGTCTAATTTTTAAAGAGGCGCACATTTTATTAATAACACTTTCTAATGCAAAGTTTATTTTGTAAAGATGATCAACATACTTTGATTCTCTCACATCGCTCAACGAGTCCGGAATGACATAGCTGTTGGTAAATTCTTTCTATTCTCTGTGGGCATTCTGGGTGATCCCTAGCAAATAGAAAATCTAGCAGATTGCATAATTTGAAAAATTTCATTGAATAAAACTGGTTTATAAACCTTATTTCGCTTGTATCAGCTGGGCATATCTGTTTTGCTGAATCCGAAAACAGAGGGGAATCATTTTTTGTAATTTACAGTTAAGGATATGGTTCATATTTATATGTACAGCAAACTTGTATTAGTGTTTTCTCATCTTTTTACATCAACCATTTTCAACATATGCAAGCTGTAATAAACAAGCCAGTTGAGCACACTTGACATGATGATCAAAGTTATTCTGTGATTCCAGGAAAAAGCGATTAAAGCTGTAGTAAATCAAGTTGCTAATTTTTCACAATTGATACAAGATCTCCGCAGATAATGTGTCACACAAGCTAGAAGATCTGTGTCTGTATACCATTAGCTGCAAAAGTGCAAACTAGGAATCAGCTTTAAAAATAGCGAATATTTCACAACATACTAAAACTTCTCATCTGACACCCTTCAGAGTATGAAACGTTAGTAATAAAGACGAACAAATCAAGAAAGAAAATAAATACCCAGCGTGGAATCGAAATAGTCCAATAAAAAAATGAGAGATCATGGCCGGTATATTCACCCAATCATTACTGCAAGTCTATTACCACTGGAGTTTACACAACAGCAGCTTCTTCACTTTTATTGTGATCGATTCCAAAACTGAATTGATGAAAAATTGATGAAAAGAAGACGGGGCTATGCCAGTTATGAAATATGTTGTCATTGAAGTTGATACTTCACTATAATATAATTATATATTTTCCAGCTTGACCTTTTTCAACGCTGCTTCTGACATTTGATACTCTGAAGAGTGTCAGACAAAAAACCTTAGTATGTTGGAAAATGTTTGCTTTTTTCAAAGTAATTTTAAAATTTGTAATTTGTAATTTTAAAATTAAAAAGAAGTGTTTGATTGAAGAAATACTGTAATGCAGTGATGCATACTTTTCCCACACATTGCAATGCTTTTGCATCCTTTCATCGTACACCAAGCCTGTTTTCCTTCAATAAAACAAAAATTAACAAACACAAATTAACTTTGGTGACAGAATAAACTCAAAAAATATAAAAATGTATATAAAAATACAAGCTTAATTCCTTTAGAATATCTTTGAATTATTAAACAACAGATAGCACTTTCCCTGGTCATTGAATTAAGCGTGAAGCATGTAAATCATTGCCACAACTTAGAACAATCCTGTTCTACAGACCAACAAAAGTAGCATTTAGAAATGAACATAAATATGAACATGAAAATAAATTCATATTTATACAATAATCAATATAGATATAGACAATGATGGAGAACATGCATAAAAATAAAACTACAATACAGGTTCACTTCTTTAATATTGCTAACTTTTAATATTATGTTGCTAAGTTGCTATTTTTTCTAAGTTGTATCACAAGCAATTTGCAACCAATTAACTTTTTGACATTTAAGGATATCCAATGGTATTCTTACAGACTTTGTGATCAAATTTGAAATTCTAAATTAAAGTAAATCTTTATGAAGCCATCCTTTTCCCAATAAATGTGAACTTCAACATTGCACTTTGGAATTCTTCTATTTTATATTTTACCTGTTACTGTTTAGAATACCAATTACACTCACCATTCAAACCTAATCAGTTGATGTCAAAGCTTTTAATAAAATGATGTTAAGTTAAATTAGTTGTGTAATCAAATTATGAATAAAGACTGAAGGAAAAGATTCTTATCAATAAATAAACAGATACCTGAAAGCCTTGCAAAATGGTTTCTGGTCATCCTTTGTTTTCTCATCTAACATCTAAAAATAGCAACCTTTATCTGTATGTAAAAACACTTCCCTTTAAGGCTAAATATGTTTCATTCATGAAAAAATGATTATTTTGCTAATTCACACTATCTTTGGTTCCTTGACAACTGAAGATTTAGTTTTGGTCATAAAAAGTGCCATTATAAGCAGCCCTTGCAAGGAGTTTGAGCTTGATGATGTGCTTCCACACATGCCTAGAAAGTTCTTGAAGCCCAGTTGATCAAGCACCTAATGAGTTCTTGCTGTCTAAAAGCAAATTCTGAAACATATTTGCTAGTGATGATTTTTGATAATATTTGGCAACATATTTGTTTTTCCATTTTGTAAACTGAATTGCAAACAGACTTTGAATCAATAGATGTACACAATCAAGAAATGGGATGAGTTAATTTTTTCCCTTTGTGCTCAAATGAGCACTGAGAAAGTCAAAGGCACTCAACTTGTCAAGTGTCTTCTTTTTGTCCCTCACAAGAAGACATTATATTAAAAGTAACTGGTATGGAATTTCAAAGTGATAAAATGGCAAAAATTAACATATATAATTTTTGAATTTGAATCAAATAACCTGAAAGAACTTTATGAGACACCTTTAATTGTGCAAAACCAGATAACTATGTTGGAAATTGGCTGAAAAATGTCCATACCCACCAAACGTTTCTCCATTCAGTTTAATTTAACCCCTCTTCACATCTTTAAGCCAAAATAAAAGCAGCTATTATTTTTGACATATTCAAACCAAGCCACCCAATTTTGACATATTTAACTGATTTTGACATATTTGACATATTCATATTTAGAAGTATTTCATGGTGTTCTTTTAGGTTATGTGGTCAAAAGTAATAAATTCTATAAAAATATGTTTTTATGACATCGCAATTGATTTGAAAATTGATTTTAATTTTGTAGGTTTCGTTGATTGATCTCATGTTAGTTCCTTTAACAAAAAAGGCATCTTTTCCTGTGAGTAGCTACTTAACATTGAACAGCAAACAAATTTAATGGCTCCATGTAGCTTTTAAATAGAAACTCCAGAGCATTAAAGTGATAAATTCAGCTGCTTCCTTGAAACATGCAAGTCATTATCATTATTGTGTCCAGTCTGGAAGATGCCTCATCTAGATTCTATCCATCGAGAAGATTTTCTATATATGTCTCAATTTGTGAAATTTGCAAAATGATGCATTTTGAAAAAATCACAACAATTAAAAAAATTCATGATGAGTGAAATTGGTAGCATTTTCAACAGAGAGGGTATGATCAAGAAGAACAAATCTCCAAAGAATCTTCTCTTGAAATGACAGCTTTTTAGTAAAAGCCTTTTAAAGAAAAAACTTTGGTCAAGTTTTCACACTAATGTTTAGGACACGCCTAATACCTTCTTCACTATTAAAAATTAGTGCCAGTATTGGGACTGACAAAATTGTTCCATAATTATCTTTGTTTGAAATTAAATGAGCAAGCTAGTTAGGCAGTATTTGAAAACATAATAGTAAGGTACAAGTATTTAGCAATGACAATAGCTGAATTTGCAATGGCACTTTGTTGACAATGGATGACTGCTGAAAGAAGGTTGACATTGAGATGCTGATCAAATCTAGGGCATACAATACGAAAATTTGATTTTTAGCCTTATGCAGAATCACTCTTGAGTTTTTAATATTATTATCAAATTTTACAAAATTGCTCTGCCACACCCTAAAAATTGCCACCGACATTTCCATGTAATAATTTTTGTATGAAGTTTTAAACTTACATTAAGAGTAGAATCACTTTAGTTAGAGTACCAATTTTCATAGTTATATCTTAAGCAGATATTCTATGAGGCACGGTCGCATAATTTTCTTCCAATTACATGGGACATTTCCAACATGTGTTGGAACCCATGAATCGCAGTAGTTAACCTTGATGTGGTTTATTTCTACATGGAAAGCAACATCAAAGTTCAAACTCTATTTGTATAAAAAATGACGCATAGATGCTGAGAAATAAGTCAGTGCATTAGCGCCAAAAGCTTCTTTTAAAATTCAGCTTACTAGATTTTTCAGGCAATCGACAATGCTTGCCTGTTCTTTGCTGGAAACGGCAGTATTATCCATTCTTGCTGTTTTCACTTCCTCGTCCATTTTGAATTTTCAGCGCGCCACCGATCACTACTGCGCCACCACAGTTACAAGTTGGGTAAGTATAGTCCAACTTCCGGATTTCCCGGAAAAGAAATATGGTCACTTTGTCCGCTTTAGTACCTTATTTATGGACGACAGAGAGAAAAAGATGTTCATGATACTATGTCACTTCAATTATTGCTCATTGATATGGATGTTATGTGGCAAACAGGCACCGTGGAGCGTTGACAAAAAGGGGGCTAAAACCACATGGAAAATGGGGGGGGGGGCTAAAACCGCATGGAAAGAGGCTTTACTGTTAGTTTATTACTTAATAATTAGCATTTTTGCAAAAAGTAGGGGGGGGCTAAAGTCGCCCAGCCCCCTCCTCCGCGGCGCCTGGTAAAAGAAGTCAGGATGAATTAGCGAATATTAACAAGAGGGCATTACGACTAGCCTATTCGGACTATTCATCTTCGTACAAAGAATAACTCCAGACAGTTAGAATTTTAGCTCTTGAAGTTTATAAAACAAGCCCATAGTCAGGCCTTTGTTGGTGTAGTGGTGGCAAATTCAGGCGAAATTAAAAGTGAAGTTTTGTGTAAGGAGGGGAGGGGATGCGGAGAGTTGGTGGAAACAAAGAAGCAAAAAAGTTGTCAGTGTGCGTTCACAAGGAAAACCTTTTCCTTAAGAATAGTTTTGATTTCATTTACGATGCTCAAATATGGCTTGTGAACGTTTTTGAGTAATTTAACAAATTTCCTTAGCAAGGTGTGTCCTCAATTCTTTGGGGGTTCACTGCACGGGGATGTGCCTACAATCAGGGTTTCATTCTCTACTTAGAATGCCATTATTATACCTTTTGTTCCTTTTGTTTTCCAGCCCAGGTAAGCCAATTGAAGATATCATGTTTTCAGGTATCATGTTTTTGAAAGTTTATCCCAGCACAGGTATCATTTGTTCAGAATTTTATTCCAGGACAGGGTCATTAAATCACTTCTGGCAGGCACAGACCCCTTTTCCCCTCTAAAGTCCATAAATATTCATTATTCTTGGAACTTACTGTGGTTTGTTATTTCCAAATACAGGTGGCCTCTCCAACAATAGTAGGTCAAGAAAGAAATTTATCCAATCAGAGAAGGTTTTTATAACTTATGCCGCTGCTTTATGCAAGTACCCATTGCTGGTTGTTGTCTATACCACCGCAGAATGGCCTACCATGTACTAAAGGCTTCAATCCCGATTTTGGTGAAAGGAAGAAATCGTAGTCAAGGCCCTGGGAGCTGGGCGGCGAAATTGAGGTACTGCGTAGGCGCAGCTGTGACCTTGAAAAGAAATCTTACCCTGCAGTCAAATATGGAGACGTCCAAACACAAAGGAGTAGACGGGGAGGCCAGTGCAGTCACTCTCTTTCGAGAGTACTTAAGAATAAAGACTGTTCATCCAGATCCAGATTATGGTTTGTTACCAGGCTTTATTTGACCAGTCTTTATTCTACCATTATTCATTGTTGGTGTTTTCTGGTTATGAACTGATATAAAGGAAGCACTGAACTGAAACTCAAAGGCAAAGCTCCAAAAAATATTTTCCTTTCTGTGAACCTGGGAAACAGGACAAAAGTGTTCTAAGGTAAAAGTATTGTGTACAAAAGCTATACCAACAGTAACACAAAAGTTTTTACACAAGGCATCAAATTTATTGGGTCTGAATTCTTCACATAAAATATCATAATTTGGTTGTTTATTGCAGCTTTTTTATCTCTTGCAAAGACTGAATATATGCAAATAAGTAATACTGATTTGTGAACCAAATGGTGATATGTTTATTGAATGGAAGAAAACTTCAACATTTGGGAAAGGTACTTTAGGTAAATCTGAATCTGGCTTTAGAACAGTTGACTCTGCTTATAGTCACTTCCCTTGTTGAAATCACACTACCCATTGCAGTCACATAAAATTTAGACCAAGATATGCAAAGCTTTTCAACTTAGCTCCGCTTACAGTCACACTCCATTTACAGTCACAAATTTTCAAGCAACATTTGGTTTGACTTTAACCAGAGTCTAATTTACCGGCCTTTCATTTCATATAATGGGTTCAAATGTCAATATGATTTTTATATTAATAAATGGTGACAGATAAGATAAGGGAAAATAAGAATCAAAAGAACACGAGGATGTAATTTAATATCAATCACAAGCTTTGCCAAGTCTCTCAAGAACTCAATCAAGACACAAGACTTTGCCAACTCTGCCAATGCCTCAGGCAAGACTTAAGTCAAGTATAGTATTGCTAGCAGGAAGAAAACTGAGGATGCACGTAATTCTCATAGAATCTTATCTTTAAAGATCCAAAAGCATAGCCTGATATAAGGCAACAGAAACAATCACTTTTCAAAGCACATAAATTGCCTACTTCAGTTCTGCAGCATTATCTGTAAAAAAATTCTTGAACAAGGAAGCTTAAGGTTGCTTCCCAGTTATACAATTCGTTTGTGATGTTTGACAAATGACTAATAGCTTTTATAAAGGGCTTACATTTGTATGAACTTTTGATATGTTATTCAAAAGTCAAGAAGTAAATTCTTGTTATTGCAAGAAACAGCTGTTTCTTATCAAGTTTTGCTAAAAATTTTCTGCCAAGCCAAAAACTTTCTTGGAATCTAGTTTCCAGGTTCTGATCAGTGGCGGACACTTGGTCAAATATTGGGGGGGCAAGCCTATTGTTTTAATAAGATGACGTCACATTTCCAATTGTTTTAGAACAAAAGACCATTATTCTCTAAAGTATTGGGGGGGCGGTCACCTCCTCGCCCCCCCCCCCAAGTGTCCGCCACTGGTTCTGATGCAACTCTGCTCAAAGGTTTTAAAAGCCACTACCAATATTGTTATTAAAGTTAGTGAAAAAAGCCAACTAGTGAACTAGACATCATTCCATTATAGAGAGTAAAAATGCAGTTAAATCAGTTTTTAAGACATTAGAAACACTGATGATTCTACCCCCATTTGATTTTTATAAAATAATGACTTATAGAGCTCCTTGAGGATCTTTCATTGGTGAGTGCAAAAAGTCAAATTGGGAGATGAAATACCCCAAAACATCTTGCCCTTAAGGTATCCATTTTTCTTGCAAAATCATGTTACCTTAAGCCTGAAAAAAGGTTGGCATCTCTTGGTATTGAATAGACCTCTTTGCCACAGGTAAATTTGGTTGAGCCAAAAGGAAGTAACTTTCATCTTTTTGGCATTTAGATATATTTTCCAAAAGTGCATAAAAAGTGATAAAGGACCAATAAAACCAAAATATAGAAAAATATGGTCAGTCCTGGTGTTTGCATATGTGAAGACATATAAGTGCCATTGCAGTTTTGCACGGCTTAGTGTATGGTTGCATGCATAATGATAGGTTTTGGGTAAAAATCAGTATCCAAGGGGTGCAAAATGCACACAACATGTCCTGCTAATGATGCTAGACAACAGATGGTCCCAGAAAAACATCAATTACATTTTAGGTGCTTCGAATTTCTGAATAATTTTCAAATAGCTAGGCTAGGCATGAAAAGGTCCCCACTTATAACATCATACTTGAAGTTTCCCACACAGATAATAGATAATGGCTGCCATTATGATTTTTTAGTAGTGCCTCATAGATCTGTATTGAACCTCATTCTTTTCAAAGATCTGTATATTATGACACTGACAATATTGATCAGCTTCTTGCAATAGGAAGTGAAATTTTTGCCTAATAACATGTAGTAACTTGGCCCTCAGATTTGGAATAGCTTACCAAATAAACATAATCAATAAATAACTTTATGGTTTCAAGTAACTGATTGATAATTGTACTGCTAGTAATCTTTCATTTTATGAAGTCTACATTAATTTGAGTCTTAAAATTTCTGCATGACTCTGTACAAACCTCCCACCAATATAGGCATTTAATTTTTTTATAGAAGACTAACTATCACCAGGCAGACATCACTAAACACATATTATATATAGTCAAGTCAGTAACAAAGGTTTTTTAATTAGAATTGTATCAAAAGGCAGAAGCTCTAAAATTTTATAGTTTATCACTTCTCTAGACCAACCTCTGTGAGCAAAACAAGAAATAAAAAACCAATTTAGCTCTTTTGGTCATCTTAAACTTTCAAGTGCCTTCAGACGCGTCTCAGATGGCAGCAGAGTCAAGTCATATCAAGATGGCTTGGGCATTACATTTATTGTTGAACTGTTTCCCATTTGTAAAATTTGCCGATATCTTCACATATGAGAAGCCAGAAGATATTAGCGCTGAAGATTTTCTGTACAGACTTATCATAGACAAGGGTGTGCAGGGGTATGCAAGGCATTTTTCCAAATATTGTGAGTGCTCTACATTTTTATGGTGTCATCGGTGTAGCAGATGCTAGACATTTAGTGGGGGGGGGGGGGGGTCTTAGCATGGATCTTGCTCTGATATTTTGCTTCAGTGAGGCAGAACTTCCCAAATTTGGCCTGAAATTTGCCTGATTTGGGGGGGGGAGGGGGGAGGCATTGGAGGGGCTCCCAATCCCTTGTGTCTCCTGTGGCTATGGATGGTATCAAACTGCCATTGTGAGAGCTTCTTCTCTAAACTCAATTTGTTGAGAACTGATTATGGGCATCCTTGAAGTAGAATGGACTTGAAAATAAGGAACATCGAGTCAGATATACTGCGTGAATTAGACTTCAGTGATGTCATCAGCGACTTTGCGGCACAAAAATTTGAGTAAATTGTCGGTACTAAAATGGTTATGTTTGGTGACCCAGTGTGCGATTACAGAGAAAAATAAACGCACTGGAAACTTTTGCGGTAAATGTGGAAAGATAGGGAATTTAGATACGGCCAAAGTACTATTTTTAGAAGTTGAGGAAAGATTGCGTACAAAGAAACTTTTGCCAGAAAAAAATGATGAACTATAAATACACTTGTTTTGTTCCTCTCATCTAAAAAAATTTGGTGCAACGCAGCCCAAAATCTCGCAGAATCACTGAAGGAAGACGATAACAGCTATCACTTAACGAAGAACTAGAAAGAAATTGCCGCTTTCTTTAGCGTTTAGATAATATGAAAATTCTGATTCGGTATCAGATCTGTAGACTTGAGTTAGAGGTCAGCGAAGTCTATTTACAGAGAATGTGGCATAGCACACTGCTTTCTCATTAATTAAACATTGTTTAGAAAAGGAATAAGGAGAATGGTATTGGTAATATGCAGCAATTGCTCAATTCGAGTGAAATTTTGTCACAGCAAACGACTTCAAGATGCTAATAAATACACGATGTTGGGTTGTTTCATGGTTACACAACAGGGCTGTCTTTGGTGCAATTACTGTAAATTGAGTAAAAGCACAGTAACCCAAAAAAGAAGTTTACAGTAGAATCCCGTTGCGTTGATACATATTTTAACCACGTACTGTTGTAGAATATTCTCACTACTGACTTTGGAACAAGTTTCAAGTCATATTTTGAGTTTTTCTATCTTCTCTCTCAGCGAAGAAACAAAAAAAATTATCTGGTGTTGACAAGCAACTACTTCTGCGCTTTCTTATCACAAATTTTCTTTTCAGAAGTTTTAAAAGACCAACCCAACAGTAAAGTATGTCCTGTTTTGAAAGCAATGGACTTTTAGCTTTATGATAATCACTGTTCAAGAGTTGTAAAAATGAAACGCTTAAAGTAAAAGGGGATTTTCCAAAATTAAAAAAATGTTTTATACCCCTTTCCCAGTCCCATGTTCCAGACAACTCTGCAATGATATAAGGAAGAACAGGTCACAGTATCTTTATTCTTTTCAGGGCTGGATAAAGTCTATGGGAGGCTTGGATCCCGGTTCGAAGGGAGGCCCCCTTTCCGACTGCCCCTATTGCATACACTGCAGACTACTATCCTAATATACAAATCAAGGACATTGTTTAGTTAGGGAATGCTAAAAGAGAACCATTTTCCCAATGCTATAATAACATGTTATGCATACACATTAAAGGAAATTAACTTCAATTTATTTACACAGAGAATTTCACTTAAAATTATTTAACATTTCATGAAAAAGTATAGTATAACTAAATATGGTTAACAGGGCCTCCGACGAAGGGAAGGCCGGGGGAGGGGCATGGCCCCCTCACTTTTTTGCAAAACAATAGAGCTTTTTTAAAAAAACTTTTGTTATGATTGTTACACTTTCTCTTGGCTCCTCCACTTTTCAACCTGCGTCGGATCCCATGGTTAAAGTCAGAGAATGGTTATATCTATTACTATATCACCTGCGAAAGAACAGGCAGGAGATTCAACGCCGCCATACATATGCACTCCACGGAATAATCACAGACTTAACTTACACCCTTGTCTAACCCTTACCTGCGTCTAGCTTTCTATTTCCTTAATATCAGGGCTTTTATTCCGAAGGCACTGCCATATACAACTGATCTTTTTAATACCCACATTTTAATACCTCCTTGGCAATTTACGTGGTGTAAGGTTATTTGCGTTTATTGTAGAGCTGCTTGTCTGCGAATGTTTAAGTATAATTTCACGAGCACCAGGGACGGGAATTGCGAGGATGTAAAGTGCAAAGAGCCCCAAGCTTTTGCTACATTGTCAGTTTGAACACGGTTTTCAGCGCTTTTGTCAGTAAATTTTGTCTTTTGTCGGTAGATTTGCGTGTTTTTGAGATTTTGACCCCTTCCGCTGAAAAAAGAATTTCTACATCTGACGAGCAGCATTGTAGATGTTTCTTCACGAAAAGTATCCACGATTAAACACTTATCCCCAAAGTATTATCCGTGTAACTTCATTTTGCCTTCGAATACTAAAAATCTTGCTTTTTGAAATCTTGCACGATGACTAAAAGAACGTCAAAGATAAGAAAACTGCACGCATATTGTTTCAATTAATATCTTAACAATCGTAGTTAATGGCTTAATTCAACTGCTGTGGCCATAGGATTTGAAATAAAGTTTTTTTTCTATGAATAAAGTAGGAAAGTTGCTAAACAGCTTATGCAGAAGAACAATAAAAGTTTTGGTATTGTGCAATTGCTCATAATTCGGTCTGTCATCTACCGCCCGTCCCTAGCTAAAAAGCAAAATTAAATAAACTTTAAATATTTCTATCATTATGTTTAAGAAATTTGCAATTATTAGATTTTTGTCCTTCGTTATCTTGTCACAATATTCATTTGTTTGTTTTTTGTGGAGTTTGAAAGAATGCTTTCAGTCGCAGTAGTTTCAAGGAATAAGGATGCAGTTAAACACTTTGCAGTAGGCATTAAACACCCATCACGCATTATTCTTCCTTTCAGATGCTGCCGTTGTATTTTTGAATAGAGTAGCAAAGGAAATTGGACTGGAATTTCACTGTGTTGAAGTAAATATGACTTCTTTCTTCGGTTGTTTAACTCAATATCAAGTATACTGAAGCTTCTTCGTTTATCTAAAGCTTACGAATTTCCAATTTATTAACTAGCAGATCAATCAAATATAACAAACATTTTTAATTTTGCTTCAAGGGGCGTAGCAAGGTCAGATTTTTTTGCAAGCAGAAGCAATCAATGTCTGAAATAATCCTTGAATCTTTTTACCCGAAAATCGTTCACAGCTGTTTAGGAAATCTTCACGCTTGTATCAAGATTTCCAGTCATGCTGTTTTTATTGTTCATGTCAGGTTCATCCAAGAAAACCCGTAGTAGTACTGAAATGGAAAGGAACCGATGAAACGCTTCCAACTATTCTTCTAAACAGCCATACCGATGTTGTCCCTGTGTACCAGGTAAACTACAATGATAATTAGTTGCTCTATTGTACTGTGATTCGTTGTGGCTTTAAGGCCGAGGAGACATCAAGGGGTTATAAATTATAATTTGATCCTACTCCTTCCTGCTTTTAAGTTGGTCTTGCTCTCCCAGCGATTAATTTTGCGAGTGCCTGAGGTTTGTGTAGTACTGTGTCACAAACCATTCAAGTGCCAGAGAAAAACCTATGTAAGTTATCGGTATTTTCAAGCCAGTTTTTAGGGGAAGAGGGCTGTCCGTTTCATGTGTCTCATGACGTCCCTTTTTGGCATAGTATCTCATGGTAAAACTAGAGTTTGCTTTAAAAGAATGGGGATTGGCTTATGATTGGTTTCTGCATGTCTTTAAGGTTGTCATTATTTTATAAGGTTCAAAATTCATAGTCCTAAACCATTAGATTTCTCAAAGTTACTCCGTGCTCACTTTAAACCTTTTCCTAAACACATACTGCCGTTTTATAGCGAGTGAGCAAGTTTACTATTGAATAGTTGATGCTTTTTGGTTTCTAAACTATTAACACGTGAAACTGTTTTATGTCAACATTTCACGGAATATTAATTATTGAAAAGGTTTCGAAATGGCTCAAAAAGCGGAAAATTGTGGATCGAAAGTAACGCGAGAGAAAGAGTGAAAAAGGAAGAAGGGAAACAATCAAACGTGCCATTTTTTGTCTTACGTTAATATCTATTTAAACCTAAATATATCGTTTCATTTAGTTTCTTAGCGTATATTTACAGTAGTACGAATGCCTTGCAGATTTAACAACGGTAGACTTTAGGAATGTCTTGTTTATCGCTATCTTCTGACATTTTTTGCTTTGAGTGGTGTCGGACAAAGAAATTCCTGTTCATTTTCCTCCTGTTCGCGAGTTAGCGGATTTTATTCCTACGATTGTGATATAGCCCCTCAAAAAGTAGCCTTTGATACAGCTTCCTGAAGATATAAAACTTTGAATAATAACAGAAAAAATATACATGGATTTATTTTCATGTGCTGATGGAAAGTACATATCGAAAGTAAACTAAGAGGAAAAGTGGCGCGTTGATTTGTTTCTTGTTTTGTAACCGCTTGCCCTTTTGTAGTTGAAGAGTTCAAGGGAGGGAAAATGACATCTTTTTTGCTTTTTACAACTATAATTTTTGTGTTTTTCTTTAGGCTAATTCCAAAACAGTTAAATGAAATTACGACCTTTCGATTGGCACCACCTTGATATGAATTTCTGTCACATTCTGGCTCTTAATGTGATTATTATTTTCTTTTTTGCATTCTCAATGATTGTGCAACTTAATGACGCAATGGAGTATTGAGGCTAAGCAAACAATCAAAGTCTTACAGCTAGCCCATTTATATTTGCCATGATTTTCGTAACGCCAAAAATTTCGAATAATGACAAGGCCATTTAATACCCACTTGCATGGAGAATCTTGTCAACATTATGCCTATTTTTAGAGTCTTTCATTGCAAAATTCCCAGCTGTATGGGTGGAACAGATCCATGCCAATATTTTATTTTGCACCCATTCCCCACACGCTCACAAATAGTCGCTTATGGAATAAAATCTACTATTTGCCCTCAGCACCAACACTGCCCCTCCTGCCTTGATCTTGCGCAGGCGCCCTGGCCATTTTGTAAGACACTGCACTTCGAAGATGGGTAAACAAAATACCTCTTACTAGCAGGCTGTCTCGCACAAAATGTTTTTATGGTTTCGTGACCCAACTATTTTAAGAATATAGTCATTTCAAAATCAATGCTATAGAGCTGTTTAATTTCTGTTTTATGACGTAAATGTTAATGAAGGGATGGTTGGATATTCCTAACAATTTGAAACAAGGTACTCCTATTGACTGCTAAATTTTTGCGATGTTCCATCGAAATTAAGGGTAGAACTACCTGTTCGTACATTAGAAAAATTGTCAGTTCAATATCGAGCAAATTTGTTTCAACTTGGTTTCACGCAACGTGTACGTTTGTTTCCAATGAAAAAGGCCCTTTTTCAAGTTTGCTCTAGATCTGATGTCAAATGTCAAAACCATTCACTTTTGCTTAGAAAGCAAAGTATCTTTTTTCGCAACTCTTGTATTAAGTAATTAATTATTGACAGTTGGGGCAGACAGAAAAAAAGAACAGACTGCAAGATGGTATCAGAATAAAATTGTATTTTTTTAAAATATATTTAGCCAGAGTTAAACTCTTTACAAAATTAGGAATTTATTTATATTATAAAAGCTAAGACTATTATCTTCTTAATTTTGATTGATTCATTTTGTCCATTCGTTGTTGCAGGATATGTTTTTTTAATGTATTCTGCTAGTAGTTTAATATTTTAGATTTTGCTGTCATGTGTTATATTAGCTAGTGCATTTTGCGTTAACAATTATGATAATATCAAAATTTTATCCAAAGGAATTTTGGAAATACGACCCTTTTGCTGCTGTAAAAGAAGAGAATGGGGATATTTACGCAAGGGGCACACAGGTACGTTGCAGTTGTTACATAGAAGCGTTACATAGTTGTTACATAGGGATTTCAGAATCACATCGATAAACACTGATGTATTGAGGAATGATGGAGAAAAAAGGGAGAACTATTTAGCTATAATTGTCTATTTTAAGGTCAGAGCTTTTGATTTCAAGCGATGGTTTTAAATTGTTATGAAATGCTTTTTAAGCTGTTGAGTGATAATAAATGAGTTTGAGTTTGGAGATCCGTGTTCCCCTCAGTGGCATATTAGACTAATGTCAGGGTCAGAGTGAATAAGGACGCCCCTAAGTCTTAGGGGCCCTAAACAGGCCCCAAAAGAATTTGACTGAGAAAGATTTTTTCGAATAGCTTAAGTAAGGATTCAAAGGTAGTGGCAATAAGAGCAAGATAGCTGTGTGACCATTCCAATTTTTTAATCTTCGTGGCTAAAGAAGTGCTATTCTTAACTATTTCATATTGTTTACTCACACATCACAACTATATGAAATTGTACAATTCCAGAATATCTTCAGAATACTTCTCAATTTAATCAAATAAACAACTTCTTTTTTGACAATTCTTGTTAATTATTACAGATCGTATCTCAATTTCTTTGAACTCTTTTTACGACATATCAACCCCTGCCCCCTGTACCAATTAGTTCCTTAATACCCCCCAGAATACCCCTTCACTAACCTGACTCCTCTAGTGCGATGTTTTTAATAATTAGAAGAACGCTGAAGACCGAATAAAGCCCGATGCTTTGACAAAAATCAACACTATGGCACAAGTCCTCGAATATTCCCCCAGAGGCCTATTTTGCTAAAAATAACTTAGATGGGGACTTATTCAAAGGGGCTTATTTGAAAGTGGGGGCTTATTAAGCAGCAGCCAAAAGTAGTACCAGGACAAATTTTTTATGTTCTATTCGAGGCTGTTCAGTTTGCTTAAAAATGCAGATTTATTGGTATCGAGGCAATATCTCGGCTCATGGGGGCTTATTCGCGGGTGGGGCCTATTTCACAAAAGTACTTTAAGATGGGGGCTTATTCGAATGTGGGGGCTTATTCGAGGACTTGCGGTATATGAACTTTGTACACTTTGTTTTTCTCGGGCTTATCCAGTAGCCATTTGTTTTTTAGGATATGAAGTCAGTGGGCATACAGTAAGTTGCTGCATTCTCATATCCACATTTCACTTTATGAGCTCCCTCAAGTTATCTCACTAAAGCACAACTTTAACGTTTCAAACCCTCTTAACCATTTTAGCAGTAGCATAGCCAAGATCGCAAGAAGGGGGCTGGGGCAATCGTGCAAAATTTGTCAGAGGATTCCGAGGGCAACTCCCTGAATATTCTCTTTGGCTTGGTTTTGTCATTGGCTTAACGTTTACTTATAATAGATTCTCTGAGATGCAAACTTCCTGACCATGGAGGAGACGTCCCTGTCCCATTCGACAATACTTCATTTAAACTTTGGAATTGAAATATTGAAGATAAATGTGCAAAAATCTTATTCATTTTTTTGCAAATCTTCAGAAGTTGTTTTTACTAGTCATATCTCAAACTGAGAGTATCGTTGTCCGCCAGATGCACCTGTTAAAGCATTGCCAAATGCAGCTGTTCAAAATTTCAATAAGGTGATGGTCTTATTTGATTATAAACCATCAGACACATTTGACCAAAGATTTGATAAAGACTTTTGATAAAGTCAATCAATATAGTTTCAATTATTCCATTTAGCTGTCTGGTTCCTTTAGATAACAACTCCCTGATTTCGCTATGCTTGTGACCATCTTTGAACTGACTCCTATTAGTTATCAGGTACCCTATTGATAAACCTTCTGCTTCCTGTTTACAAATGCAACCGCCTTTATGTTTACTGTACTTTAATAGGTACCTCGAGGCAATAAGGAGACTTGAAGCTGAAGGAAAATCTTTCCCAAGAACGATTTATTTGTCCTTCATGCCAGGTGAACTTTTTAAACACCTATTAAGATTATCATTCTACGTAACTGAACATTTCTGTTACGGTTTAAACGGTTTAAAGGTATTTCTAAGTTTTTTTTAAACTGTTTCTACTTGTTCAAGACGTTTTATAGGCTATCATATCAAAATGTAAAGGCTGTTTTGGAGATTCAAAGAGTTGGATGCGTGATCCCTGAATAGGGCTGTTTCTTTTCATTCTGTTTTCTTTTAAAAACTTTATACCTCAAGCTTGAAATTAGAACTATTACGATATATCTTTTGTTATAAAAGACGAAGAAGTTGGTGGCAAACTTGGCATGCAAAAGTTCCTTGAAAGTCAAGACTTCAAAGACATGAATGTTGGTTTTGGCTTGGATGAAGGTTCGTTTAAGTCCAAAGGGATTTGGATCAATCTTAGTTATTATTCTTTTTATCAATCTTGGATTCTTCTTAACAGCAGAAGATTCTATGAGTTAACTTTTGTATCAGTTGATGGAAAAATATTGATCGATTGATGAATTCTACGGAGAGGGTGGAAGAAGAAAATGAATCAATTGTATGAAAGATGAATGTACAAATGAATGCACGATTGGACATCTAATTACGTTGTTCAACCAAACTCTCGTTGAGGAAGTCACCGAAGTAAAGTGAATCAAACTTCAAATTCACAAATACGAATGTTTAGATATCTTTGATGGTGGCGATAACAGTTTTCAATTCGTTTTTCCTTGTTTTTCAAGGCCTGGCAAACCCAACTGAAGAGTTCAAGGTCTATTACGGACAAAGGTCCACGTGGTGTATGTTAGAATGCTTTTAGTTCCATTCAATTGCACTTTTTCAATGCCTGTAGTAGATATCAATACGCAAAACATATTAAGCCTGAGGCAACGTAAAGTTGCGTAACAGTAGCAATGTCTTTTTATGGTAACAACAGATGCGTGGCCCAATGCACCTTTTAGATGTGTTTTTTTAGACTTGTTTATGTTCTCGCAAGTAACTAATTTTGATAATTGCAGTTATTTTCTGCAGTTCTGTCAGGTTTGCACACAACTGTTTGGAACGTATTTAAATTGCCATAATCATTGCGTATTCCAACGTAGAGTTTTTTGGCATTAAATTCACCATGTCATAAATTTACCATCATAAGTTTGTCATAAATCGAAAATATTTTAGTCTCCGGTAATTTGCTATGCTTGCTTTTGATAATGCATTTAATTTGTCATTAATTGGATAGAAGTTTAAATCAGCTGTTGTTACCTTGAAAAGTTTCAGTTGTCTGAGAAAATTTTTTTCCCCTAGGGCTTAAAATAACTTGCCCAGGAAACCCTGGACATGGTTCAAGATTCATTGAAAATATTGCAGTCGAGAAAGTGGTAACTTATCAATTCTTTCTTCATTTTTACTACCAAAGGCAGGAAAGCTGTATTCACTGTGTGTCGAAACCGAATGTTCACCAATAATCAAGAACACAAGCATTTAAATAATGCCAACATAAAATTAGGGTTCTTGTTATATGAAAGTTCATAGTGCCCGTATTCAACATTTTGCACCTTTGATTAACAAAAAGACATTATATTTTGAAGAGAGAATGAATAGCCGTGAAGTTTACAGGGAATTGAGATCTACAATCGAGCAATCTGCAATCGAAGTTTGGCATGATATATGTCCTTGTATAGCAAGGTCTTTTAATTCCCTTAGAATCAATGGAAAGTGGGACGAACGTCTCGTCACAAAGCTTTGAATATTTTCTGCTAAACTTTAGAAGCTCTTGTTCCAATTTTACGCATAATGATAGCAAACAATATACTGACAAAATGTCTTGACAAAAATTTTTTCAAGCTCTTCCTTTTCTTTTCTTTACATGTAGCAAAAGATTGTTAATCAAATAATGGAATACAGGAACAGTGAAAAATCAAGGTAAACAATCGTATTATTTTGATATTATTTTATTAAAATGGTTAGGCGCTATTGAAGTAAATTAATTTGACTTGGGCATGTGCCCTCTTTACGTGCCCTCTTGGGCACGTGTTAGCACGTGCCCTCTTTCCTGGTTCATTTGTTTATTTAATTGTAGACCAGATAACTTTATTATTCCTTTGGAAGATTTCTAGCACTTGTATTTAAATTTATGAAAGATTCACTAAGATTTTTATATGTACCACTTTGTCGTTGTGACATGATATCGGATGTTTTTAATTCCCAGTCGGATGTTTCTTGGAAAATATAATTGGACGAAAATATATAAGCAACAGAGCTTTTATAAACATGAAAATGGCTTTGAAAAAAGCAAACATTTAGTAAACTAAAGCTTATCGTCTGACACTCTTCAGAGTTTAAAACGTCAGAACATAGTGTCTTTATTCATTTTGGCAGTCTTTATTCTGATTCACTTCACCTTTTTAATGTAATGAAATTTGAACAACTGGCTTTTGTTTTTATAAACATAATATATGTTGCTTTGCTTTTAAACCAGACTTGAAAAAGGGTCTTGTCTACATCTTGGAGATGTGACTACTTGCAATATAAACTTGATTCAGGTGAAATTCCATTCTGCTATGTATTCTCTTTTATTCTGATTATTCTCAAATCAATTCCTCGATTTCCTCTGCTCTCCTGGTTAAGGTCGCACCACCGGGGAGAGGGGGGTGGTGTTCTTGACTAGGAATGTGAGGGGGTGTGCGGAAAATCTTCTTTCACTTTAAACCTGTCCCATGAATAATTGCCAAATGCATACCCTCTCCCTTAAAACGTATGCCAAAATACAGCACAAATATGCCAAAATCTACCAGATCTCCATAATACCCTGTTCCATAATTTTTATCGGAAAATGATACCCTGTCCCGCGGCATATCCCGTTAGGTTAAGTATGGGAGTGCCCCCCCCCTCCTTTCCCCGGAAGATCTCAAGTGTTTAATTTGCGTTTGCATTCTTCCGATGAAATGGCATCTCCATGGATAAATGCGTTTCCATGGATACTTATCATCAGTTTGAAGAAGCGTTAAACAATAACTCTTTTTGAATCTTTGTATTCTTGATTTTACAGTGATATGTTATATTATTCTAAGTCTGTTTTTCTATATTTTGTCTGCCGCAAAATTTTTTTTAGTCTTTGAAACTGAAGATTATTGCAAGTGTTTCTAGCTTTAAATTCGCTACTGAAAGAGTTTTTATACTTTTACTTCTTCAATTTGTTTTTTTAATACAAAGCATTTTTATGTTTCTAATAATGATGTTTGGTTATATCTCAACTGTAATTATTGGTTTCCAGGGAGGGGGTATGCAGCTGAACGTGGTGCCGTCGGAGTTCATCGTAGGCAAGTTGCATGCTTTGTTTGCTTCCCATTCTTTCTGTTGTTTGTTTATGTTTAATGACTCCTATTCGGATTTGATCTTTTAAATCACAGCTGCTACATTGCCAAAGCTCCAGGCTGTTCTTTTTACCAACTATAAACAACATTTTCAGTCAAGTTGTATCATATAAGCTTCTCGAGTTTTCGCTGAAGGTATCAACTGGAGCTAGGCTTTTCCCGAGCCTTACGTAACTTTGGATTCAAAAACGGTGAACTTTTTGTAGGAACAATGCGAACCAAATATTTCACCACGGTTTGCAAGGTTTCTGAAAAAGCTCTTTATAAAGCCCCATATGCATCGGGGGAAATACAAATTGAATTTATTTTCAAATATTGTCACACTTTGAGTCATTCCTTTTTAATGACTGCATCATTCATCTTTGATTTGAGTTTCCATTGGTTTTTGATGGTTTGAAGAAAAATCTGTAGAAATGAAACAGGTTTTTTAATTCATTGTTTCTTAAATAGAGTTTATTTTGCTGTTGCTCTTTTCCATTTCTAATTGATTTTTGAAGGAGTCGATATCAGAATTTCTCATGACAACGAATTAAAGGTAACTCATTTGAAATTGCTGCCTCTCTACACATGCATTTTCGTTAAATTAATATTTACCAATTAAAATTTCTTTTTTTAAAGTACGAGGCCATAAATTTTATGAAGCAGCAACAATAACAACCGTGGAAGCAGCAGCAACTCCACTTGAACAACAAATTTCTCTGCTACAAACTTACTAACCACGAATGATTAAAATTGTTAAGCTGCTCGGGGTACTTAAATATGCCAGGGAAGAATAGAGGTTCTTCTGTAAAGAGCCTAGGAGGCTGGCAAGTTTAGTGCCATTTTTACAAAGGAACAGCTCGCATAGTTTAAAAGATTTACTTAAGTATCATACGTTCTTTGTAAAATAATTTGTTTCAAATATAAACAAAAAACAATTGATAAGAAACAGAGTAACGAAAAGAGAGAGAGAGAGAGAGAGAGAGAGAGAGAGAGAGAGAGAGAGAGAGAGAGAGAGAGAGAGAGAGAGAGAGAGAGAGAGAGAGAGAGAAGAGAGAGAGAGGAGAGAAGAGAGAGAGAGAGAGAGAGAGAGAGAGAGAGAGAGAGAGAGAGAGAGAGAGAGAGAAAAGTGGTAGAAACACACAATGTCAACTTATTTTGGACGTACGTTTCAGAATTTGCAGGATTCAGAATTAATCTGATTTTTCTACACCATGAAATTTCCTGGTATTTTGATGACTTTTTCTTAAACCTTCTCTTTTATTTGTTTCATATTCTTACTCTAATATTTAAGGATTTTGAAGAGCGGATCCAAACTTGGGTAAGAAATGCAGGGAGTGATGTCACGTACGAATTTGTGCAGGTGAGTTTGCCTGGATGAATTCTTACCTCGTTAACAAAGGAACCTGTTCTTGACCCAAAGTCCCTTCTTCCTGGTGATGCATTTAAGGGGAATTATAGCGAGTCTTCTTGAGGCAGCTAAAATCCGTCATCATGACAAGTAATCAAAAGGCGTTGTTGATAAAATTTAGCTTCAAAAAAGTGTTAGGCCAAGATGGCTGAACTGCTGTGAGATCATGCAACGATTTTTTGTCTTTGACGAACTGCAACAACTCAGTGTGAAACGTTTTTTACTAGGATATGCTACAAAAGTTATTTCCTTGTTTCACAATTCCTTTTTACGGGATTTAAAAATATTTAAAAGTTTCTATAATACAAAAAAAAGCCTATGCAACGAGACCTTAATCCTCTCTTTGGAAACTTGAAATAAATTGTTCTATGACTAATGTCTTTCGCTTTGTAATGATTCTGATTGGCTGTATTTTAAAAGATTGGGCTATCTTGACCAATCACACTTCTGCCAGGTTGATGGTATTTGTCACCTGCTAAAATATGAACCCTTTCAAACGACCTTGGGGAATTATTGCTTGAATATTTGTGTCGGAAGCACACAGATAACCATAACTTGTTTTTCGGCTGCTGTTCCCTTGTTCTTGGCTGTACTACGATAACTCACTACCCATTGTAGTCACATAAAATTTCGACCAAGATATGGAAAGCTTTTCAACTTCGCTTACAGTCACACTCCATTTACAGTCACAAATTTTCAAGCAACATTTCGTTTGACTTTAACAAGAGTCTAATTTACCGGCCTTTCATTTCATATGATGCGTAAAAATGTCAATATGATCTTTTATATTAATAAATGGTGACAGATATGATAAGGGAAAATTAGAATCAAAAGAACCTGAGGATGTAATTCAATATCAATCACAAACTTTGCCAAGTCTCTCAAGAACTCAATCAAGACTCAAGATTTTGCCAACTCTGGCAACACCTCAGGCAAGACTTAAGTCAAGTATAGTATTGCAAGCAGGAAGAAAACTGAGGATGCACGTAATTCTCATAGAATTTTATCTTTAAAGATCCAAAAGCATAGCCTGATATAAGGCCACAGAAACAATCACTTTTCAAAGCACATAAATTGCATACTTCAGTTCTGCAGCTTTATCTGTAAAAAATTTCTTAAACAAGGAAACTAAAGGTTGCTTCCAAGTTATACAATTCGTTTGTGATGTTTGACAAATGACTAATAGCTTTTATAAAGGGTTTTCAAAATGTGAAACTTTTTAAGCTTACATTTGTATGAACTTTTGATATGTTATGAAAAAGTCAAGAAACAATTCTTATTATTGCAAAAAAACACCTGTTTCTTATCAAGTTTTGCTGAAAATTTTCTGCCAAGTCAAAAAACTTTCTAAGAATCTGGTTCCCAGGTTCCGATACTTTTTGCAGCTTTTTCGATGGATAACTTTTTCGATAAAGGATTCTTCAAATGCAAGTTTTATATAAAATTGCTTGCGCTAGAGCCATAGGAATACGATAAAAACCCAACCGGAGCAAAGAGAAGGACTGTCAGTATTGTTGTTGCCTTAAAACTCTGGCGTTTTTATAAATGACAAAGGACGGATGTTTATTAGAATGTATTATGTCGTTCTTAATAAGGAAGTTATTGTGTTATCTGTTCTGAGAAACTCTTGATTTATTGCGTCTCAGTATCGATAATACACAATTGAAAGTGATTAAATATGGTATTTTTCTTAGAAAAGTGACTCCGAAGAAGTAACTTCAACAGAAACTGGCAACCCATGGTGGGAAGCCTTTTCACAAGCCTGCACTAAGATGTAAGTATTCACGAGTCAGTATCATACTGGAAATCACTCGATAAAAAATAAAACTTCCACAGGAATCACTGTTCTGTACCCAGCAGCCTGTGTTCTTCTCATTATGAAATTAGAAGTTAAGTGTCGGACTTTTTTCTTTTTATTCCTTAGTTATATTCCTAGTAACTTTGTCTCATAGAGTCATTATTAAGTTGTGGCGTTTGCTCCAGTTTGCTTGATTGCATGCTTATGAAAATTGCTGTTCAAAAATTCCTCGATGTCGTATAGACAGGGCTGTACACGCTTTCGGTGTATATAACCGTCCTGTTCTATACACCAATAGTGTAAATACATACTTATGTTGAGAAGCATTTAATGCCCCCTTTTTTTGAGGACTGCCTTTGAAAATTCAGTTATCGGTCATTTTTTAAATTTGCTTCATCCGCTTACCGACAAGTTCCCTTTTCACATGTCCTATCAAATAATGCTGTTTCGACTATGAAAGTATGGAAGCCACCACCTTTGACCAATCTTAATTAACGTAGAATTAATCAAAAAATCTACCTTTTCCTGTTTGTGGGGATCGTCAAGGGGGTAGAAACCTGCCGTTCCGCAAAATTTTTAGTTGAAATCCGCCGTTCCGGTAATTTTTAGCTACAGTTCCGCATCCCTTTATTGTTTGTACATGCTGCTGACCAGGATAACAAGATTTGACCAGATCCTATTTTTCAAGACAAAGAGTGAAAAATTCCACAGATCCGTTATAATTTATAAAGATTCCGTATTCTGTGTATCATTTTTTAGAAGATCCGCGTTTAGCAATTGTAGAGAGTTCCATCGTTCGTCGAAAAATTGCCAGATTACCCGTGATCCGCGACAAATTATCTTCAAATTTAATTTAACCGCAAACCCTAATAACCCCCACCTGTTTACTCTCGTACAATAAAACGTAGAATAAATTTGCTGTGCTCTTAAATACACTGCTAAAACATGCAGCAATTTGCTACTGAAATCTTCAAAACGCTGAAAAATGACAATCTTTCCTTTATGAAAGACATTTTCAACTTTTCTCAAAGTCCACAGAATCCACTGATTCGTGTTACAAAAAGACAAAGCACGACGCTGTTGTGGCCTATATTTGTTTTCTTACAAGTTGGATACATTTTATAAAAACAATATTAAAGAAAATACAAATTACATCCTAAGCCTACAGACCATGCACTGCCTACATTCAACAGGCAGGTAACATTTGATCAAATACAGGGCAGGTCATGGAGGCGATGTGGCCAGGGGGTTTCAGTGCTTGTCTGTCGGGTTGAACAGGACAAATTACATACCTGCCCTGGAAATTTGGCGGAAACGCTCGATTCGTTGCCGTGGCGGTCCCGAAAACTCAAATGTCAGTAACGATAGAGCGTTTGCGTGACGTATATGATAATAAATACATTTGTTAGCTTTTGCAATGTTTTTGCGCTATGCATCTTTTTTCTTGCTACTTGATTTTGATCGATTGAGCAGAAATCCCCAGATTTTCCAAACTTTGTGCAATCAAGCCATAGTAACAAGGAAGCTATGCTTCCACTTTCCAAAATGTCCTTATTTTTTCCTTCTTTGTATTTAAATTTCCTTCCATAAAATTTCCTTCTGATTTTCTTCCATGTATATTTATAAAAAGCGCCCAAACAGCGTAAAATTGGCTGTAAATGCTTGCCTATCCACAGCGTCCTATAGTGACATAGCGCACAACTAACTTGCTTGATCAAACTTTCAATCAAAGGCACGCGCAACTCAATCGCACAGCAACACACAGACGTAGGAAATAACATAAGTGTGGGCATGAAGGCGAAAAGAGTTACCAGTGGCTGTACAGTGGCTAACTTTTCTTCCATCAGTCTGGAGGCAATCAGGTTCTCTTTAATGTATCTTTTTCATATTCTTTTTAGGAATATGAAGATTGACAAGGAGGTTTTTCCTGCTGGTACCGATAGTAGATACTTGCGAAAGGTTTGTGAATAACTTGTTTGCCCTTAAAGTATATGCAGAATACTGTGTAATTACCAGATACACAGCTCTTTATTAGTATTAGTTTGTTTGGAGCAATGACGACATTATTTTAAAAACCATGAAATTCATGCCCACCCAGATTTCACTTCTCCTGGAATTTTTCTGTAGTTTGCAAAAAATATGGTATTATATGGTCGTTTGATGATTTTTCGAACCCCCATGGTTCAGATTACGGTTGAAAAACAATATTATCTAAAAAATCACGTGCACGACTTTTGAGATTTGTTCGTTCTAGAAGGGTGTCCGTTGTAGTGAGTTGTCCGTTGTAGTGAGTTGTCCGTTGTAGGAAGGTGTCCGTTGTATGGAGGTGTTCGTTATCTGGAGGCTGTATACAAGACGTTAACCGTAAAATAATGTCTGGACAAAACGGTTTGCTCCACGTTTGAAGATCTCCGCCTATGAGATGTGGCCGTTAATGAGGTTTCACTCAACTTAACTTCAAAATCACTGAAGCTATATTCCAGAACCCTGCAACCTATCCTTCCATAATATAAAGAAATATGCTTAAGATAATTCCAGGGCCAGCTGCCATCACACCTCAGCTAAATCTTTTTACTTGCTCTGTGCTGCGAGAACTCACAAGCCGACAATCACAGCTAGTACCGTTTCTAAAACACGAAATAACATCTCACAGTCGTTTAATATGACAGCCAAATTGAAATGAAATCTCTTCTTTGAGTTGTACGAAATTGCAATTATGCAAGCGCTTTGAATGAATTCTTGTTTTGAGCTTTTGTGATTCAATTTTTACTGTAAATTACGCTCTTATGCAATTTTTTTCAATCTTGTGTTGATTATTTAGCAAGCAGTTTGTGATTTGTTGATAAAAACATGTCCTTCCATATTGAACTCTTGTTTACTGGCAGTATCTTGATGTAGTGAGTATAAGAGCTCATATGTTGGCATGCACGAAAAGGTGTTCCTCAATGACCAGTATTAGGTCCAGTTCTTTTTATCATCTTATTCAGTCCATGGTTATCCAAAACGTACTTGAAAGATTTTCCATATCTGTGATGCAACGCTGCATAACCTATGCGATTGGCTTAAAGTTCAGTTGTATTTCGTTAGAATAAGGTGCCACCATGGTCAAATGGCAGCAAAAACAATAAATAGAGAAAGATACAGGAAATGATTGAAATAAATAAACGTGTCTTAAAGAACCATTTAATTGTAGATCGATCTTCAAATCTTGAGTAATTATTGGGGTTATAATACAGCCAGTTGGCTCATTTTCAACCCACAACTTTCGAGTCAAATATTTTTGTTTTGATCGATCCAAAAATTGTTTTTATTTAAACAAGACGCTATGGTTTTAACCAATTACGCTGCGATATTACTCCCTACTGCTGTTTTGGTTACCGCGCCGTATTCAATAAATATTAATTTTTTTCAGCAATTGAAGGGTTTAAAGTCTAAATTGTAATAGTGCTGCTTGTTATTTGTTGTCTTGCTTCTAATGTTTTCTTTATGCCAAGGCTCGTGCATGCTTTGATTTGGTTTGATGCAATACAGAGTCCATATAATGTGATCAATCACCTTTCTACCATACTTATTAATTGCAGGGTATTTGATGACGATGTGGTGTTCTAACAAAGTCAATCTACTTACCTATTATAAAGTAGAAGCATAGAGTAACTTAATAGCTGCCAGATGATTGTAATAAGCGTGAAAACTTTGAGTTACAATTTAGGACCGCTCTGTTTTATGAACCAAAACGTGAAAAGCTCAGCCTTTACGGCATTGATTTCTTTATGACAGACCGGTAAAACAGTGACAGACCGGCCATAGATGCACTACGTAACATTTGAACGAGCCCTTATTTCAGCTGCGTTATCTGACAATTGGAGTCTTCGTATGAATCGATCAGTTTCCTCTCTATAGAATATCCATCAAGAGGCAAATCGTCAAATAACACGATAGCTGAAATTCAAAAATTCTTCTATGAACTTAAATGCTATGATTTGATATACTCGTAAATCGTATCTACCATGCACTCAGAACGTCACATTATGCCATAAACTCCTTGTATTCTTTACACCATAGGATTCAAAACAACCTACACTAGTATTCTTTTAAGAAGCCACCACGAATGTCGCTTTTTCATTTATCCATGTCTTTTCCATTTTTCATATTTCTTTTTAGTAAAATCCAGCCATTTTCGTTGCAGATTGGAACTCCCTGCCTTGGATTTTCGCCGATGAACAACACGCCAATCTTACTGCATGACAATAACGAATTTTTGAACGAAAACATTTTTCTCAAAGGCATCGATATTTACTATGAAATCATTTCAAGCCTTGCTCGGGTTCCTAAAATGTAGAATAACGCTTATGTTTGAATGGCTTGTTTTATACAAGATGCAATTATAATATATTAAGATTTTGAGTTTTGCATGTTGATCCACAATGATTAGATCTGTCTCCTTTTTTGCTTCGTATTCTCTAACCAAAAGTAACAGAGCTTGTTGGCAGTAGTGTAAGAATGCAAAACGAGCAATGGAAATAGGAGTGATTAAAACCTTATTCTTGGGTAGTCGAAAGTTGCTTTTGGCTTTACGAGCTCCGCACCTCAGGGTAATGGCAGCATTGGACTCTCGAACTCTGCCATGCTTTTACAAAATGCCTTTTCTACCCGTGAATTATCTGCCCTACAGGATGGTCAGCGTTATATAATCTATGGCCGGTTTATTCCATGTTTTTTTCATCTCCGATTTACTTGATACTAAGGGAAATAATAAAAAGAGTAGCTGGTCAGTTTTTCTTCCTTCTTATCACATTTCATGACTTCCTTGTTGTACTCTTAGAAAACTCAGAAACTTAGACACTTGGAAACTTAGAAACTTAGACACAGGGAAGTTCGTCCATTGTAAATATACCTTGGGATATGCTGCGAGCAAGGGTATACTTTTCCAGACTAGCCTAGTGTAGTGTACAGTCTAGCCTTTTCGCAATTCAGGTCCAGTCCTTCTAACCAAGAGTATCATAATTGACAATACTGATGCTTTGACACGATTTGATTCTTAATATAGCATTTGAAAGAAGAAATTTCATCCTGATAACCCATTTTTGTTCATAATGAATTATCAAATGAAGCAAACTTTGCAGAAATTGGCCTAGCCAAGGGTACTACTTTGGATATGCTCACGGCACACCCCTACCTACAATTTAGCCTAGAACAGTTCGAACAGAACCCTTCAACAAAAACAGTTCGATTGATTCTTTGTAGTGAGGCTCATATTTCAACGTTGTAAAGTGGCGTGATAAGCCAACAATTATTCCTGGCTACCAAAAAAACACTCCATTTAGGAGAACCGTTAGATCTAATTATACTCGACTTTCACCCGTATATGACCTTGATATGTCGCAGTCACTCGTCATTTGACTCGCCTTTGTGTCTCTTTGCATTTCTTTTTCTTATATACATTTCCTTTTTAGATGAATAATATAAACATTTACAAGAATTACAGCTGCATTGACCCTCATTGCGTAAATGAAATTGAAATTCCAAGGAACACTATTCAACGAAAAAAGTAAATACCAGCATACATTATTTACAGCTTTACAATATAACAGCTATGGCGTAGGCATGCCCGGCAGAAAATGCTCATTTGTTCTACATGTTAGATCTGTTGAGGCTGAATTAGGCCCAGCAAGGCAGACAACATTAAAACCACAAACCACGCTATCATGGGATTTCCATTTTTGGTCTTTATGCGAACACCTGCCATTGGTACTCATTGATAAAACCCTTGGCAAGAATTCAATTTTACACAGCACAGAAGTAATACGAATAATCACGTTTCTTCTTTTCTTGTTTAGTTTCATTCAATATCAGATCACATCTTTAGTTTGTTTTATGCAGGTTTCTGCCGTCGGTCAAGCCTATGTTGCAATGTCCCAAATAATCTAAAAGTCAAATATCTTTCACCGCAGCATATCAGGCTGACTTCAAACATGAAACTTAAAAATATCTTCAAATTAGGGATGTTTCAAGGTAAACTGCCGTTAAACATCTATAATGCAGTTTGTGTCATCACACCAATTCAATTTAGTTCATAGATGATACAAACAAGGCATATACTATATGATCCAGGGAAGCATGGTTCAACGAGCCGATGCCGTCCTCTTGAATTAAGTAAGGTAAGAATATTAAGAACTCAAAGAGTAACCAAGATAGTACGGGTGTAAAACACCAATAATTTATGAATAAAAATTTAGAGCTTGGAGTGAAACATGAATTGCTTGTAATCATGAACCTTTTAGCCGCTTCAGGCCGTAATATGTTCCACGGTCCCTGGATTGAGCAGACAAAGTTCTAGAAATTTTCTTATCTTATGAACAGCCACTGTATATTCGGTACTTTAATGAATAACGAATTGAGAACGTTCCCAAAATTTCCTTTTTTCTTTTAAATATCTAAACATATAAGCAAAGCAGCATTTAAACATCCGCGGAAACGCGTTTCAATCACCTTGCTCCTTCGTTGTCAAAGCAGAAACTTTCGCACATAGTTACCTTGATGTCAGTCTCACATCACCTGCTTGGCAACAACATTTTTCAAAGCATAGGGTCTGAAAGCTATTAAAAGCAAATGTAAACCTTGTCTATCTGTTACAAGTTTACAATGAGTAATGACAGGCCTAATTTGTGGTGCAGTCCCCTCCCCCCCGCCCCTTTGACTCCTACGCCTACTCTCCTCAACAAGCTTTATTTTTCCTAAGGTACTGAACTACCAAGACAGATTTTATCCGAGCATTATTCCTATGGTAAAAGCCTTGCATAAATAGACTCAGGATACCGGACACCTCTAGACAACGGACACCTCCTTAAAATTTACATCTACATACTAAGAATATTATGAAGAATGAAGTTCCCAAAACAGAATCAGTGTAATAATAATAATGATAATAATAATAGTAATAATAGTAGATGTTAACAGATCCACAGAACATAGCTATTCTTTGTTGAATAATAAATAAGATATGGTCTTAAATTTAAGAAATGTTGTCCTGAATACATTCATGTTAAAAATGTTAAATAAAAGTGCTTATAAAACATTAAAAAACTCTTAGACTAATTCAATACATTGTACCTTATTAAAAACCCCTTTTCTTTTTAATTAAAAAATGTTGCAATTTTATTCTTTAATAAAACGAGAACGATAATAATAATTATAATAATATGTGAATTTTTAATGATTGACAGGAGTCTGGGTGAATGACAGCTCATTTCCAGACCCCTATAAGTACAACGCGTACCCAGCATGACAGAAGGCATAGGTTGAAAATGATAACAAACTGGATATGGCTACGAATGCTGGCGAAAAATATATCTTACAGCGAATTATAGTCAATTGGATAAAAGTAATTGCAATAATTCTGGGATCTGCTGTGGCAGTAAATTCAAATGGAAGATGTGGCTGCGCACAGAATCGCCCTATCGGCAACGGTAATTAAAGTTTCATTTATCCATGTGGGCCTAACAGATCTGTACAACTCGGCTTAGGAAGGGGTCAGAACCGCGTGGGTGTTGGTTAGTTGTGCACACCCTAGACTGTCACCGGCTTTCAGGACTCCCATTGGTGCCAAGAATAATAAATAAGTTGTCTGTTGAGTAGAGTTAACTATGCATTCATGTTAAAGGAATGATAAATTTTTTGCCAAATGTTCGACTCTGTTGCTAGCACGACCGGCAGTGTGTACGCCTGTGTCTCAATTTATTCGTCCTTACTTCGCGCTTGTTTTCTTTCTTATTCAACATCAACAGTATGCCATAAGTTGCACGCAGTTAATTTTATTCATTTCAGACGTATATTGATTTCACAATATTTTGGATCCGCCATCAGATAACCGTACCATATATACGAAGGAAGAGCGTCTATTATCATATCAGACCTGTCTCATCAGCTGCCAAAACTTCCTTCTTTATTAAGTTATTAAGTATCTTCAATATTTTCTTATTATTAATTTTATCAGAAACATTTTGCTTTTTTATCTAGGATTCTACACTCCAGAACTAAGTGCAGTAAGGGGAGACCCATACAAGGTTTGTGTTTATTATAATTTTTGTAAACAACACTGCGACTTTACCAGGGTTTTCTAACCTCTCTACCTCGGAGTCAATTTACAACTTTTTTAACGTCGTCTAGATCAAAGGAACTTTAAAACGACAACGGACGATTTTAAAAGCAATTTCTTCGGACTTCTTCTAACAAGGTTTCTTTAGGGGCGAACCACTCCAAGAATTTACCCGTGTTGCCATGGTTTATAAAATTTCTAAAAAGCGGTAGGAAGTAGAAGGGTGGCGTGAAATAGATCTTATAGGAGAATTGTCGTAAGTATATTATTATCTACTCAAATTAGTATGTATTGCAGTTTATTTATAAAGATGTTGTTGAAACTTGAAAGGCATTACTAAGTTTAATTGAATTTTTCAAAAACATTCCCCCATAAGCGATGCGGTTCGAAACCCAAGATTGACAAAATAATGAAAATTTCATTTTTTTAAAACAATTTATCAAACAAAGGTTCCTATGTTGCTCGAAAGCCAGGATTATCAAAACAAAGATGATCTCAATCGGTTAAGCGAATTTGTTGTTTGCACAACCTAATTGTGAATAAAAGAAGATAATTGGAAGCGAAATTCATTTCATGTGTATACATGCCTTGCATCAGTTCATGCATGTGTGTTTGTTTACATAGTTTCTCTAGTTAGTTACAATCTCTAGACAAGGATCTTGTTAAGAAAAACATTTCAAAGCTCTTGCTTTTCAACTTTTAGACTTGTTGCATGATTTTTATAAGCTGAGCTATAATTTCCTGGTTTTCTTGTTCTAACTAAATCATTTATACTACTTATTAAATTTGTGGCCGATACCAAAATTTTTACATTTTCATAAATCACAACAACATGGTGAAAATGACTGTTGTAAGTTTGCATCAAATGCTGGTTTGCATTTGGATAAATATATGATGAATAATATTTAGGAACAAAGCAACACGACAATGAGAACCCAATGTAGTCAAATAGAATTTGGAAATAAATTAAATTTTATAAATGCTAGTAAATGCTTAACATACAGTGCTTCATCAGAGTTAATTAATGTATAATGGTTGGTAAATTCTTTAATACCTTAGAAGGAGCAAGAATTAGATCAAAATAATACTGAACTCTTTGAAATCTATGAGAAACTTCACTAGCACACACTGGTAATCCTTGCCGCTACCCTGAGGATTAGTGAATGGAACATACTTAGGATAAAAGGTCAAAAGTAAGAAATATGGTAAAAATTTTGAATTTACTTGATTCATTATAAAGAATGAATAACAACAAAAAGGTAACATAACATTTTCCCTTGCAAATGGACCCTAGATATTGATATCGGGATGATTTGCATACTCTAGCCATTAATAAGTATTTTTAAATGTAAAATATTATTCATCAAGGAGGGTATGAAAATGTGTTAGACAGGACAATCATTTAAAAAAGGAAAAGTTTTTTTTTTCCTGATTGATCCATGTCTTTAAAATGTGAGTGTTTGCTCTACAACAACAAATCATAGTAAAATAATAAAATTGTACTGCAGTCAAAGTATAATTACTGTTAAATTCTGAATTTATTCCCCCCTCCAAATATGTTTAGCCCAAAAATATATGCCCTCCTTTCTTGGGATGTAAACTTGCTTCCAAATATAAGTCCTCTTTGATATTAGCTCCCGGCTTATATTTGGAGTTAAACATTAAGGCATTATTCTCTCCCTTCAATAGGAATACACACCATTAGTGATACAATGGACACCAACAATGAAATTCTATTATTCATTTTTTCTTTAGTACATTTGTTACATTTAACATTAAGGTATTATTTTCTCCCTTCAATAGAAATACACACCATTAGTGATACAATGGACACCAACAAATGTGTCTCAGATTCATGATTGATCTTTTCATTTAGGCTTGAAAAAATTGATTTTGCATAACTTTCTGACATTAACTGAATTCCAATCTAGTCTGCCCAAATAAAGTCCCCCCAAATATAAACCCCCTAAAAGCTCCATTTGAACCTTTATGAACCCTGGGCTTTGTTTGGAATTTTATGATATGATAAAGCTAAGAAAAACACTGTTTAGGGTTATAAACATAACAAAGCCACAAATAACATATATGTATAACACAGCATAACATTACAAACATAACATAACTTAACATAACTTAACATAACTTAACATAACCTAACACTAGCTTTTATTTGTTGAATTTAGAGGGTCCTCAAAGTAAGTGTAGCATGACAAATTAGTAAAACTGATCGATAGCAAGTAAGGGACCTCCTTTGTTACAAAATGAAATCTAACTAAAGTAGAAATTTTATTTATTGTTTCAGCAAACAAATGAATGGCATGACACACTGCCTTTAAGTGAAATCATTTAGGCCAAAATTTAGACCTAGTTGCCAAAAATCTCTATTTTGTCAATAGAGATCGCAAAATTATTTTTATTTTGTTAACTGACACATCTTGGATTCATGTCTCTTCCACAGTTTTGTTGTATGGTATAAACAACTAATGTAATATATCTTGCCTTGTTGTTATCTATTCAAATTTCATTTTTGTGCATGTGTAGTTTTTCTTTTTTGACAGTTTACAATGTTGGTTTCTAAACTTTTTTAGGGAAATAGTTTTCAAGCAATTGAAAGGAACCCTTTGCAATTTTCTTACTTCAATAAAAATGTTGTCATTATCTCGAACTTTTTATTTTAACATGTTTTAACAAGGCTGTCTGCTTGTTTGATAATGTCTCTATTTTATTCATATTCATGTAAAATTTTGCAAAAAGATGAATTGTAAACTTTGTTGGTTGTCTTCTGGTAAAGGAATCTTTATTTGTAGTTTGAAAGTAGATTAATTGTTTTGAACATGTAATAGGGCTGTTGTGATTGGAGACAACAATACCCTAATATTTTGTTTTCAAAATGTGCCTCACATCTTTATTGAATTCTGTCACTTTTAGGCCATGAGTGATGGTTTACGACATATACAAAACAGGTAAGTCGCTCAACTTTATTTTGATACTTCCACCAGGTTTTTGCTACTCATTGTTGCCATTTTTCATCAATACTCATCAGTGATCATCATCATACTCAGTAACATGAGCATAAGAATCACAAATCATTTGCAAAATTACATAGAATCAACATTAATCATCAGGATTATAATCTTCATCACCAATCACTGATTATCAATCATTGATCACTGTCATCATAAATGTCTTCAACAGCATCATAATCAATCAATCATCATCATAATTATTGTTATTATAATGTGAATCCTGGTCAAAAGATTGCCCTGTTTGTCAAAAAATTTTGAAAAATTATGAAATCATATGCCAGCGATTTTGGTTTTTGGTACGTTTTGTTTGAACTATGGCAAATGGCAATTACAGAGCGACAATTCACTCTGTAAACTGTGAATTAGATTTCCAAGAAAACAAAAGGATTTCCGTATATTTTCGGATAAAAGAATTGGATTTCCACCAAAGGGTTTTTGAAGTGAATCGCCCCTCAGCCATAACAGCTGCCGCTACTACGGTTCTAAGCGGGCTCCCTTCCAATAATTACGAAAAACCTTTTTTTCAATGAAGAATACGTTTTTTGTTTTCAATTCAAACAATAGTGCCCTTCCAATAATTCTATCCTACCTAAAATACATGAGATTGTGTTTTGATAATGTATCGAGGAGCTGGGATTTTATGCTTAGGTGCTGGAAGGCTAGTGAGTAGCGTTTGATTAATCCAAAGGGTGACGAGTTAATGTCAATGCTTCAAATTTGCCCACAGAATGACATATCCAATTAGTTCTCTCCGCAAATGCTGCTCTTTGCATTAAATATTCATGGGTCCATAACATGCTTCTGAATATTTTCATGAATAATGCATGAATAATTTAAAACGGAACTTGTGAGTTTTCTTTACTTGAATCGGGTCCTTGATCTTACCATGAATCGATATTGCCAATTGTTAGCAAATGTTAAGACTGATAAGCGAGGATTTCTATCAATGCCCCTATTATGATAAACATGGTGTATTGCGACCTGCTATCTGCTTAATTCTTTGCCCTGTGTCAGCTGGGGATGTCTGTAACAATACAGGTCATTGCAGTTTCCTAAATCCTTTTAGTTTTTCTGTTTTGAAAGGACTAAATATATCTTAAGCTGACTAGGCTTCTGCCCGTTGTCCCGGACTCGAGTGTACCTGACGTAAACGCCAGCCTCGCGTTAGGCGCTAAGGGGCAGTGTAAGATTGCACACTGCTTGCTAGAATCGTATTCAGAAGATACCGAAGGAATGATACGTAAACAAGGTTTAACCCCCGTTTTCTTTTATTGCCCCTAAATAGAATAAATTGTCGAACAATGCATAGAAATATCAGGTTTGTTTATTTCTTGACCTTAGAAGATGGCTTTTGTTATAGTCTAAGATTGTGGTTGAAGTACAGGTTAGAGGGCCGGCCTAGATTTCCTATTTTTGAGAAGTGTCCGATTCTCGAGAACTGTTACATATTTGCCAACACCATAGATAGCAATTGTGCTCATGGGGGGTACGAAGGCCATCCTTTATTTGATGGCAAATCTGAAAATTTGTCGACGAAGCACCCCTACATGGCAGAAAACTCATCGTTTTTGCAACATAATTTTTTCCACCCCCACCCCTAGCGTAGCAACATCCCTGATATTTGTGCGTGTACCACTTTGACATGCAGGCTACCCCTAACTCTACCCTTGAAAAAGTCACTTTGTTAATTCAGCATTTGAATGTAATTAATCGTACTGTTGTAGGTCTATGATTACGCTAATCGATCGATTCATCTTATTTCGCAGTGATTCGCGAGGGCAGCGGTTGCCAAGCTACAAAGTATTACAGTTCCAGCCAACATATCTGGATTTTCGTCACCAGTGAGAGAACAATTCTTTATTATTTATCGCCATTTTTAGCTTAACCTGTGTTGCTAAACTGAATTTATTAATCTTCAGGCAGATGTCGTCTTTTCAAATTTTCTCAAAGAAATGTGCTCAAATTTTGAATTTTCTACTGTTTAATTAACTCCACGATTAACATCTTCGATCAGTTGTTTAATGTATAAAGCTGCCATAACCACCATTTCAAAAGCTTTTCTTCTTCTCGAATCTAACTCTCACTGCAGCTAGGTTTTTCGAGATAAGAACAGTCAAAAAGATTGTTATGATTATCAAATCTTTTGTCTCATTTTTACTTCTTGCCTAGCACCTTTCAAATCACTGTTTATCGCTGTCTTGCATGGCTCAACGTTCTCGAATTAGCAAGCAGTCTAGCCAAAGACCGTATGCTCTAAGTCGCTAAAACTAAGACATTGTCACAGAATCTCGAATAGATAATGTATACATCTCATTTTTTGTGAAGGGTTTGATGAATAGGAAATTGATGCTCAAGCTTTAGTTATAAGCAGTTCTCTGTTATGAGCAACTTTCTAAGTATGCCGTGTGATGGAATTATATTAAATCGTTTGATACAATACAAGTTGGTACATCACCGATGTCGTTTTGCATCACCAGTAACTTTCTTTTTTAGGTACGTTGGGATGCCTGTAATGCAAATTGTTACAATTTTAAATCCAAGCAATAAAAATCAGTTAAGAATTATGTCGATTAGGACGGGTTCACCGCATTTCCATGCATCGCTGGTCAAGTCTAGCGTAAGTAGCCTCCCAGGAGGCGCATTTATATTCACTTGGATTCTGTCCAGTTCAATGTACTAAGAACTTCCAGGTGCTTGACGTCAAAAATAGGGTAAATCCGCTATTTAACGCATTGGGCGCTAATAGAAATGTTTTTCTAAAAAATAAGGGCCTTAAAAAGCTGGGGCGTAAAAAGAGGCCGCGTCAATTTCATTTAGCTGAGGTTAAAGGGATGTGCGCAAGAGATTGCGTGAAAATACCTGGGGCATTTAAAGTCGAGGGGCATTAGAAAGAGCTTTAACCGTACTATTTAGAATCTTAGCCAGGTTAATATGCTGACGACAGGGCAAGATAGAGATGTCATTGAGGTCGTATTGAAGATAAATAGGCGTATTTGACGTAGGACCAAAAATGCTGATTTTTGAACCTATCACTGGAAATTCGAATTGAGACATCACTGGTAGATATCTTTGTCTAAGAGCTTGCAGAGAGACCAATTAAGAATTAATTTCATTTGAATATGTCTATGTCTACAAACTTCCTCCAAATATTTATTTTATATATATTATCAGTTTTATAAAATTCGCTTGAATTTCCACAGATCACAGTGTTAGCTCGTCAATTCTAGCCTCGACTAAAAATTTTTCGT